>PVIR01007861.1:0-59064 GCA_004026965.1 Petromus typicus | reverse complement strand
AGGTATTAAAATGATAAAGCAGTGATGCCAATACTAATACTTAAGTAAATTTCTATAATCACTCATCTGGAATACAATTATTTTGTAGGTTTGATATTCTCTATAACTGTGGCTTTCAAACTTTTACTGTAGCTCACAGCTTAAATCATATCCAGTATGGACGTGCATGCATGCACGCACACAGACACACAGACACACAGACACACACACACACACACACGCACACATGTAATTTAAATCTGAGAAGGAAGTTATATATAGCCATTTCCTTTTGTAGGAATTAATAAGAAAAATTTAAACACACGCAAATTAAACAATCATAATATATGCCCCAAACAAGGAAATTCAGTAATTAACAAGATTTTGTGGCTTTTGATTCATCCTTTGTGTTGCTGTTGTTAGTGTTTTAAAGCAAGTTCAACATAATTTTATTCCTGTTTGCTAAACATGTATCTCTAAAAGAATATTTTCTTTATATAATCATAATGTCATTGCTGTGCTTAAAAATAAACAATTCTCTGTTATCCTCTAAAACACAGTCCTAGTCAAATTCACAAATGGCCTCAAAGTTATTTTTATAAGTGATTTGTTAGATTGAAGATCTGAACAAGGTTTGCACAGCACCTTTGATTACATGCATTTAAAATTTTTGTGGCCTAGAGTAGCACTGCTCCTTTAAACCCAACTGTATTTTGGGCCGGGGAGTTAGCTCAGTGGTTCCGGCGCCTGTCTTGCAAGCGCAAGGACCTGGGTTCTATCCCTGGTAACCACATACCATACTGGGAGTGGAGACTCACTCCAGCAGCAACCAGTACCACATACCACAGTGCCGGGCATGGTGGCTCACGCCTGTAATCCCAGCACTCGGGAGGCAGAGGCAGGAGGATTGCTGTGATGTGAGTTTGAGGTTGACCTCAGGGCCAGCCTGAACCACAAAGAGAGACCCTGTCTCAAAAAACCTAAAAATAAATAAATAAATAAATAAATAAACCCAACTGAATTTTTATTGTGTGTCTTTGACTTACTGAAGAAAACAGACCAATTTTCTTGTAAAATGTCCTACACTTTAGATTTATCTACTCCCTCAAGAATAACCTAACTCTCTTCTCTTCCTCCATATTGTCTATGAACTAGAATTTAATCTTAAATGCTTGATTAAATTCCAGTTCAATTATGTTTTTGCAGGAATACTTGATATATTGTGCTGCTTCTCATATCATATCTATCATGTGTCATATCATAGCATCATATCTGGAAGAACACAATGCTATACTACCATATTCTCTTGGAAGCTATGATTGATCAGCGAATTCAGGTGGTGTAAGCCAATCCAAATATTAAAATTTTTTTAGCAAACTTGCCTCTAATAATTTAAGTCACTGATGCCTTTGCCTGAATTGGATATTCCATGAGGAATTGCAAAATGCTAATTTTTAAATTCTCCCTTCCAAACTTCTTAGCTAAAATTCTTCTGTGAAGAATTCCTCAACCAGATTATTTGAACACTTGGAAATATGATTTCTTTTCAATTGCTAATTTTCAGAATAACAATTCAGAGAATAATGAGATATTGTTTGTATTGTTCTGGCTTTAAACGTTTTATTATACAGTATATTCAAATGATCCAATATGTGATAATCTAAGCAGTCCTTTTCAGTTATGGTCCTTCATGGTGGTTTCTGTGCCTGTTTAATAAGACTTCCCTGGTTATTTATTTCTTGCTTATTGGAGCACAAGATGACTATGTATATCTTGCTCATTTCTGACTTAATGTGTGGAATCACCAATTCTTTTAAAAGCCCTTCTAGTAATAAAGTCCTGTTCTGTGTTACTGAAAAACATCAGTAAGAGACCACAGTCTAAAAATTAGGACTGCTCATTGATTCCCAGAGTGAACAGAGGTACTATTCTGAAGAAATAATGAATTCCAGCTCAAATTTAATACCACAAGATTTTCTGATTTACTTTGGGGCTTAAATCATGATTATTAACCTCTTAATTTAAGTATTAGTTTGACCTTATGGTAAACACAAAGAGTTTCAAATTAATGATAACAGCACTACTAAAATGAAGTAGTGAATAAAATTCAAGATTTCATTGCAGTTTTGTTTGATTTTAGATTCTATTCCATTATAAATGTCACTTGAAACATGTGTCTTCACTGCATTAACGCTGTGTTAAAAGACAGCAAAGAAAACTTTTCCCTTCTTAGAAGTTTAAGGCCTATGAAACTAAAGAAATAGTAAAAACTGGAAGACAAATTGTCAGAAAATGCCTCATCTGTTCCTACTTAATGAGAGCCAGTGACACTGCCTTGCTATGAGCACCCAAGCTGTCAAAAGGCCAGGTTCAAAGTGACTAGTTACTCCATGCCTGGTGGCAGTCTGAGGTTAACTTCCTCTCCCCATTTTCTTTTCCTTGTTTCTGTACAACACAGCAGAGCATTGACATATGGTACTCAGAGTAGGTGTTCAAAATGTGTTTGCACAATGAAGAACAATATGATGGCAGATCAGGCTTTATAACAGGGACTGGTACTTTGGGTATGTTTACTTAGTATAGACAGTATGTACAGCCTGTCAATCCCATTTTTGTGTTCACAACCCTAAAATCTAAACATTTTATAGAAAGTATTTTTGGTATGTGAATGATACTAGGCTTTACATAAAAGGGAAAACTCCAGAAATACTTTGTATGTCAAAAAAATTTAATGTCATAATGGATTTTCTTTTTCTTGACTTTTGAATACTATAATTTTATTCTCTTCTTTCTTTACCTTCTTCACCTATCCTGTGTGTTCCTTTTTCTCCCTAATTTTGCAGAAACTCATACTCAGAAATACAGCATATTTTAGGTTTGCATGATTGTGATGAAAATGACATAACTTTCTACACCCCTGATATCCATCTTGTAAGTATATGCTGAAAGGACATCATCTACTGTTTCAGTTAATAAAGTCTTCCATATATACTGAATGAGTGTAAGTAAAAAATGAAATACATATGTGCCAAGTGACTATAATCACGGAAAGAAATGGTGAAGATGGAAAGGTTGAGGTGTGGGAGAGGTGGAGGAAGAGAAATGGGCTGATGTGAAGATTGGACTTGAAGAAGAAGATCACCCCTTCTCTTGAGCATCAGAAGATATAAACATGGGGTAGAAGGTAAAGTGGTTGTTGAGATAATAGCTGATGGTCTATATTTTCTGTGAGAGATACCCAGGAAAGGGCATTTTCTGAGAATGTTACAATTATGTCAGAGAATATAACTAAATGAATACAGAGTTGAGGTCCTGCTCTGTTAGGTTATAGTCTATTTTATATAAAATACCTTATATCACCTAAATATCATATATTTCTACATATATGTGCATATTATACATTAAAAATGTATAACCAAAATCTAAGTCAGTACTAATATTTGGATTTTACAGAACAGGAAAGTGTGGTTTAGAGTGTGTTCTTACCTAGTCAGGTTTACAGTCGTAGAGGCAAAACATGAACTCAGTGTGTCTGACACTGAGTCCTAAGGGAAATGAAAGAGGAAACAAGGACCATGGAATGCATTTATGGGTCCTGTGCAGATCAGAAACCATATATTTGTACTAACATAAAAGTACAGTAAGTAACCAGAAAGCAGCTCTTATGACCCTTCCCAGGGTGGTTTTCTGGGTCCATGAATGAAGCAGGAACTGCCAGATCCTGGCCCATACACCTCTGGCCCTCATCTCTTCTGACAGCTTCTCCACAAAGCAGCTAGACTATGCTTTGGTTCTTTCTTCAGCTGTGAGAACAGGACTAGCCCTCAAAGGGAAGCAAGAAGTACTTAGGAAAGGAGTTTCCAAGAACAGCTTTCTACTAATGGCTCATAAATGATGGTAGATATATCCCTTCTCTGTCCTGCGCATGGTGAGAAAGCAAGTGAGACATGTTCCTCACTGTTACAAGAGTTCACAGCAGGGGTGATGTCTAGTTGCCATCAGCGGCAGTTTGCTTCTTAACACCCACTGCAGTGGCCTCTCTTTCCTTGCATCTCATTTTCCAATGTATATCATTTTACATATCATTTCCAGAGTTGCCTGAGTAGAGTACTTGCACTTAAATATTCAGAGTTCACTGCGGAAGAGTGAGAATTAAACCAATAGAGAAAAAGGATAAGAAGTCAGGGAATTAGAAGTGTTGGTGAGAGTAATTCCACTGCCAACCATGGGCTTCAGTTTAAGGGAAATAGTCAAAAGCAGGTTGAAAGAGTAAGAAACTGTGGAAGGGTCAAGACATTTAAGGTTGTAAAGGAAAATCAAGAGATAGAATGAGGACGGAAGAAAGCTGGAAGTTGACAAGAGACAGTATGATATCTAGGTAGGGATTCCACAGGCAGGAGTTTGAAGTGATAAGGTCAAGGGTGAGTCCTTGAGAATCAGATCTTAGTGGAGCTGAGGGAAATGCCAAAGAAAGGAAGAGATCATGAAACCAAAGGTTCTGCGTGTTGGAAATCTTTCCTTCAGAAATGTTGATTTGCTGGGACAATGGCAGGAATTGGGAAGAGGAGAAGCCAAGCAATCTGTGAAAGTGACCTAAATATAAACAAATGACCATGATAAAACAGGACAAAAGCAATAAAATTAGATGGTACATGTTTCAGAGGGGAAGGGGAAGTTTGGACAGGCAATTTGGAGATCACTGGCTGACTTTGTTCCAAAGTACATCGGACTTCTTCATCTTTACCTGAGAGGAATGAGGGAAGAAAATGTTTCATCCGAGGCAGCACAGAACATGGTGGCAGAGGATGCTGGAAAGTGGATTTACAATGGGAAAGAGTTTTCAGTATACACAGTGGAAAGAGCTGAAAGGGAAGGTAGCAAAAAGAAGATAAGCTGTAGAAAAAAGGGAGAATCTCTATATCAGATGACATCCAACGAGTGAATATATGACCTCAGAGTTTCAGGGCAAAGGAGAAGTGAGTGGGGAGTGAGAATAACTGGATAAAGGCCCAGAGGGTGGTGCATAACCCCACAGCAAGATCATGATCTTTGGAGTCAGACTTGTATTAATTCGTGGCTATGAAAATAACTGTGATCTTGGGAATATTATATAAACTTCTATGCACAATTTCCTCATAAGCATATTGGGAATAGTTACTTGGTTTCACTGAATAAAATATGAAATGCTTAGCTCCACTCCTGATTAACAATAAACATTAGGTAAATGTTAATTCATGTTCATTACAAGTGGCTTCACAGTTTTGAAAGAATCCCTTGGTGTAAAGGAGTTTAAGATTAGTTGGCCAAAACTTGAAGGTATTGTTAAGATTCAAGTATTCTTATATTTGTCAGGTAAAAATGAAACACACAGAAATCCAAATCTTTCTCAGTGGAAAATTATTTCCTTTTTCTTAGAAAGAAAAACTTCTGAGTATATGTCCAACTTTTTTGACACAGTTGTTCACTGCAGAGGAGGTTGCCTGTGCTCACTGGAACCGCAGTGAGGCAAGTGAGACATGAAAGGCCCAGAAGTGAGACGATACCGTTGGTGAGTACACAGCTGGAGAATGACAACCTGCTGTGTGTACCCCTTGTGCCTGCAGGGCCGCAGCACAGGCCGGATTCGGTGAGTCGCTCACCCTCGGGTCACTGGGCAGATTCTGGAGCACAGCCATCCACACACAGCCCCCAAGTTACACCAATTGATCCCAGACCAGGAATTTGTGTTCAAAGCAGAATGAGTCTCCCATGACTCTGTGGATGGCCCATAACTAATTGATATGAACAAATATATGATTTTGCAGACTTCTTCACAAGGCTTTACATGTATTAACTGTTTTTGATATGATACTTTTTTAACTAAATTAATTTAAAATGTACATCCCAGGGTAAGAGGCATGTGAATAAATCAACAGCTAGGAAAATTAACCAGCCACCTTATGAATTGTGCTTCTTGGACTCATAGTCAGATAATACATTCAGGTGCTGACATTTTTACTTTTATAAATTAATAGCACAGGCAAAGAAAATCTAAATTGAACCATAATTCACACATTTTGCAATTATTATCACCCGCCAATGTATATAACTTAGTGGTTTCTTGTTGGCTAGAACATGGATGTGGAAGAACTATTACAGTCTCATCCTTTGTACCTACTAGCATTTATTTGGGTTCAGAAAGTGCTTTATTTATATTGAGCCTTGAGCAAAGTCCTTTCTCACATGCTACTCCATTCAATCCTTGTAAAAACCCTATAGGTATTTTGATTCTTTAAGATATTTCCACTTAAAGACAAGGATTTGTTTTTATGCTGTCACTTCATTCTGTGCTGTCTATCACAGTAGTCCAACAAGAAATATTACTGTCTTTATCCAAAATGACTTTCTTTGGATTACAAAGAGAATCAAATTCTATCACATATTCTGCACTTGTTGTTTTGCCCTGCTGGATATCCATTCTTTCCTTCTCTGTGTACAGAGTGACCCTTTTCCCCTGAGGAGCCCCTTCCTTCTGTGGATGGACCGAGTGGAGTTACTGATCAAGGTACCCTGCTATGCTGGTGACAAAGTGGGCAAATGATCCAAGACAGACCACAGGAACTCTCAGTACTTGGCAAAGGGAGAGAATGACACCTGACAGAAACCAGTTGGAGCTGATTCTCTCACAGACAGGCCCAGGGAACAGGACTTTCTAAGTTTTGCTACCAGAAGTCTAAGAGTTTTCCTGCTTACTTAACCCTTGTTTGGTTATTCAGACTTTTTTTGGACCACACAAAAATTTCATGTCCTTGTAACAATTTCTTTCCTTGATTTGCCAAAGCATGTGTCTGCTGAAGGCAACCAAAGAGTAATATAGTGATACATACAGTCCAAACTAATATAAATTTTGTTCCAGTTTATATAAATTACTTATTCTTTAAGCCTGTTCATATTCATATTGTACACAGGTAAAGTTCTGTTAGTTCTTTACCTGTTGTGTATGGGTCACACCATGGACTATTGTATCATTATTATAAATGACTTTATAATACTTATTATTACTTTCACTCATATCACTTTTTCTATATTTTGGATTCTTTTCTCTGAGAGATTCCCAGAAGCAAAATTACTGATAGAAATGGCACAGATATTCTTATAGTTCTTGAAAAATATTGCAAAAATACTTTCTAAAAAGGAATTGGCAATTTATAATTAATTCAAGGGCCTATTTTAAAAAATGAAACCTCCAGGTGACTAAGTTTGGAATTCCTAAGTTTGAAATTCTGCTACCAATGTTTTCTAATACTCTCCTTGGGAAGTGAAGAAATTGGTTCACATATTCTACAAGAGATGAAATTTTTTGCTCAGACATCCCGAATTGTTTCCCCAAATACTAGTATATTCATTAACTTCAGAGAAGTATTACATAATTTACCAACACAAAAATTGCTTTCATGTCAAAAATATCATGTAATCTCAAAGTGCAATTGATTCCCTTTTCATTGCTAATTCTGCTAACATCTTTGGAAGGAAATACAATATTTTTCTGTACGTAATAGGTCACAGAATAAGAGTACAGGAACAAATTTTCTATGTGTTCTAACTAATTATATACAACTGCAAAAAACTGCTGAGACAGCCCTTTTAACACTTCCAGTGTGACCCATCTAAAATTTTTAATTGAAAGGAAAGAGCTCTAATTTCCTTTCCCCCTTTCAACTATTTAAATGCCTAGAACACATCTCAGCACTAATGACTGGGTGACCAGCATTTGGACAAGACAGGTCAAATAGAAGAAATAAAATTAAAGTCCTATAAGAGCAGATCTGAGAAAATGAATCCTCCTGGGACATGAATAGACACAGGCAAAGCATGCTGCCTTGTGTTCTCTTGGTACCTACAGAAGGCTGGTATACATCCATATGAGCCTTGGGTTCACCCTATGGTACAGAGCTGACACATTACTTATTACGTTTGACTTCTGTCCAAAGTATCAGAAGAAATGAAAAGGAACAGTAGTCTGAATAAACACTACTGGGGTCAACTGATCTTATTAGGGAATAGTGTGGTAGGTATGAGGAAGTGAGTGCCATGATACAGACCATCCTCAGCCCTTATTGATGTGTGCCATGCCTCCTCCTCCTCTAACCCAGGGCCATTGAATCTTTACACCCACCCACAGAATCTTTCCAACTCATAGTGGTTTGAATTACAAACGTCTCTTGGTCAGTGCTCAGATATGGAGGGTAGGTTATCAACCCTATTGCTGGGGCCAGCTTGACCCTCTCACTTGCACAAAGTCAGGCTGACTTCTATCTCAGCCATGTTTCCAGTAATGAGTCTAGAGTCCTCCGGATGCTATGTTCACAAAAGCCAGGGTTAGTGAGAGGTTTACAGTTTTAGACATAGACAAGGAGAACCATTTATGCTGGTATGTCCTGTTGTTCATGCTTCTGGTATACTGATTCAATTACTTTCTGAAAATCCCAAAGTCCCAAAAGTCATAATTCTGAGAAAACATTTTGAGAGTCACAATTCTCAGAAAACATTCTGAAATATAATTATTAGGTCAAGAAATTCTCATTTATAGAATAGGAATTAGAGTTACATCATTTATAACAATGTCTCAGTGCAAAAACAGAGTTGTGAGACACAAAACAAAACCCCACTTTTATCCATTTGTAAGTAAATTCAAATTTTGTTGCAATATTCTTAAATTTAAGCCACCTCACTTTAAAATACCAGTGAGACAATAAAAACAGAGGGGAAAATGAAGAGGCAGGACACAGAAGATTTTTAGGGCAGTGAAAGTACTATGTATGATACCATAATGCTGGACACAAATTATATAATTGTCAAAACCCATAGAATGTATGAAACCAAGAGTGAATCCTAATGTAAACCACAGCCCTTGAGTGGTAATGATGTGTCAATGTAAGATCAACAGTTACAGCAAATTTACCACTTTGGTAAAGGATATTGATAATGGAGGAGGCTATACAGATGAGGGGGAAAGGGATGCATGGGAAATCCCTGTGCTTTCCACTCTATTTTACTGGGAAACTATGTTACTATACTATAATCTATTTAAACAAAAAGAAAGGATTTGTCCTATACTAAAATTTATGTTAAACCATAAGAAGTGGACAAATCATGAGGGAAATTTTTTTATCAATTGTCTAATACCCAAAGTTCTAGATATCTGTAAGTTGTTTCTCAAGTCATCTAGTACACTGAGGGAATTTTTGCTATATTAGAAAAAAATTTCCACAACTTGCATGATTAACTATTCTGAATGTCACCAGAACTTGGAAATGTGGTAAATGAAAATTAAGGTGAAAACATCTCTCTCTATGTAAAGCATGTCCCTCTATGGTCAAATTGGGTGAATAGCTAAACTGGCAACCAAATAAAACTGCAGTGTAACAAATACAAGTATAAACATTGTGAAAAAGTGTTTCCAAAAGATAAAATGAAACATTCCTAACAAATGAACCTTAAAATGTATTATATGAAACTTATTCTAGTATTTTAGAAAATGAAACACGCCTTTCCTCATGTTACAATGCAACCCATAGCTGCTCCCTTATCTGAATGCCCTTGGATATGTACCTACAAGTGTGTCACTGGAAATTACATTCTGAGAAAAAAAAAGAGGAGCATTGTAACTGTGCCTTTGTGATCACTGCATGAGCCCAGGCCCACAATATTGAAGGAAGGAAGAAGAGTTAACATGTTGACATCTGTTTTAGGCTAAAAATGGAAATTGTGAAGTTCTCTCTTTTTCCAAGAGTTCTCTGGAATGGATCAAAAAGCTTCAAAAACTTGGCTCCAAGGGAAGTTCTAGGCAATGTCTACCCAGCACAAAATGAAATGGAGATCTGGCATCCACCAAAAGAATCAGGGGCTGTATTGACTACTGCAAAAAGGGGGCTAGAGCTGGCTCCCCTTATGACTTGAAGGAGCAAAATAGCTCACAAAGCTCCAGAATGTTCCCTTATGTGAATGAAGATATTAAATTTTCATATAACTTTACAAAGCTCCTTGCCTTCACCAATGATCATTAGTCTGGGTCAGGTAGTACAATTGGGCATAAATAGCTGTATCTCTCAGAAATGAGGGGCTACAGAATGTTTGGAGACTGAATTTTAAAGACACCTTTCCAGGATTTTTTTTTCTGCACACTGGATTGACTTAACCTGTAAAATCATGATTTTTTTCAAGGCTGAGTCAAGATGAACTACCATTTTCATGTGAAGTGGTTATATGAAAACACATCGTTCTTTACAAAGGTTCTTTATATGTAAAGCAGAAACATTCTTGTTTTGCTTCTTAGTTGGAGTGAGCACAAGGAACTGACTTGGTTTTCCTCCAAAGTTAAAGACCAAACCCAGAGACTACCAAAATGCTAGGTTTGTTTATCATTTCCAAGTTGAAATAAAACATAATGTGAATACGAAGTCCTTTATCTTCTCCTGATTAAAATGATCTTGCGCTTTGAATTGCCACGGAAGATCCTGTTGAGTGCCCTCGCTCACGGGGCTGTAATAACTCACAACAGCCTGGCATTTTGCCCAACAAAACACAAACTCTCCTGAAGTCTTGAGCTTTCCCATGGCAACATCACAGTCTCCAACACAGCAAACAATCACTCCTCGCCCCACTCCCGCTCCCCCTTGTCCAACAGCAAAGGATATCATTGCAGCCAGCCTCCTAGAACCAAGCTAATTATCATTTGTGAAAGGAGATAGCAACGGAGATCAAGTTGCCTTTCGTGCTCAACGCAAAATGAGATCAAAAGCAGAATAACTACAAGAGCCCAGAGAAGTTTTACTTATACTTTCACTTTGAAAGAAAGGCGACAGTCTGTATGTAAAGTATATTCCTTAAGGATTAATGTGCTTTGCTATCCTGATTACCAAGTGGCCCTGGCTGAACCACAACTTTCATACAAAACTCCCATTCATATCTAGCCCAGGGGCTCTCCATGTCGGTGTGTGTGTGTGTGTGGGGGGGTGCCATTTTAAAGCTGCAGCCGTAGCACTCCTGCAACTGAACTGGAACTGTTTTTAAACCATAGGTGCTTTCTCCAAGAAAATGATCATCCGGCTCACGGGTGAAGGCCACTTAGCAGTAATCAGGGTGACAGCTCTCTATAACATTAAAGCAGCACCCTTTCCTTTACGCCAGACTCTTTTCAGATTCAAATAACACCTTCAGAGTGACAGCCTCTTCTCATAAAATGTGTCTGGGTTTTCATAAATCTTCTCCAGTGATAATTGATCCTTATGCATTCATTTGATTTTCTGTCCATTCATGGCCCACAAGAGTCTGGGAGCAGAAATGTGGAACTCATAGGAAGCAGGGAATAAATAGCTTATGACTCATGGGTGGACACCATTTGCTGGGGACAGGGTAAGGAAAAGTAACCTGGCTTAATGTGACCTTGAATGTTGACAGTTGTAGCCTGGAATTATGGTAATACCCTGCATATACTCATGGAAGATTTGGCTTGTTTATATTCTACACTCAGAATTTATACAGTGCTATATATTATATTTGGGATTGCAACCTTAGTGTGACAATTAATATTTCAGAGGAAGTTTCATCTCAGCATACCTAGAGCTGGGCAGTTAGTTCATATAATAAAAATTGTCAGATGTTAATAACAGGCTACATAAATAATTACAGCCAGATATCTTAATGATATCCCAAACAGAGAGAGAAGGAGGCACCCCTGTGAATTCTGCTAAACAATAGCAGAATTCAGAAATTAACTGAAGTCTTTTTAATATACATGTAGGTAAATGCTGTGTCATAAGATTTTATATATGTTTATATGTTAACTCCAAAAATCCATTTTTGTGACAATTTAAATAATTATGATGGTACTCTAAATCTGGGGATTAACTTTCATGACTACATGTTTGATTTTGTTTTATCTATCATTTCCTAGAAGCCATAATTTAGGTTGTAATTTTATCAGTAAAAAACTGATTTTAAACATAATTATTCAGCTAAAATTAAAAAAAATAGGGGTATGGGTTAGAGTTGCTGTATCATCTCAGAATATACTTCCCAAGGTTGTTTCCATAGCTAATTCCTACTCTAAGTTTCAAAACTAAAAAAAAAGTTGTCTTTATGGTAAAAAAGAAAAAAAAGAAAGATTTGCCACTAACAGTGTCTTTTTAAATATATTTATTTTGGCTTTTAATCCATTTTCTTACTAGAGTATAAAACCCTAAATTCAGAGACTATATATCTAACGTAAAGTACTATGCACATGGATATTGATCAAATATTTATTGAATGAAAGAATGTTTCATTTATCTACATGCGGTGAAGCACATATTTTTTGTGTACTTTCTACTTTTTGTACTTCTGTTCAAATAGAAAAAGCTACAACATAAAATAATTCACTGAATGAAATAAAATAAAACAATTCATTGGTTAAGTTCAATAAAACACTGAGCTGAAGCAAAGAAAGCACCACGTGCCCTTGATGGTGTTAGCTGGCAGTATTAGCTTGGTGGTGTTAACGTGTCTCGGGTTTGGAAAGAATGAACTCCCACCGAAATGAGTAATCCACCATGCCTGACATCACACTACAATATGGCATAGCACTGTCCTTTAGTGTGGAGTGCTTTATGGTGCACTCACACTTGGGCCAATGCTTCCATACTACCTTCAGTTTAGCACTATACATGAGATATAGCGGAAACTCTAGTCACGCAGGAGTTAGATTTACCATATATATTATTCTACTCAGAGTACTATTGGTTTGTTCTTATAATCTTGGAATTCATACAGAGAGTTATATTCAAACTTCTATTCAATTTACTGATCTGTTATGGTCGATGATAATGATGACAATGACAATAATGTTTAATATTACAGGGTACCATAATTATACCTACTCATTTAATCTTTTCACTATCTCTACTAGGGAAGTTCTATAATATCATCACTTGATAAAGGGGGGATTAAAGTTTCAGAATTAATTGTGTTTAATTTCTCCATTAATAAATGGTAGAACTTGGGTTCTAATTACCAAGCTCTTAACTACTACAGTATTCCTTTCCAAATGAACCACTTTCAAGACTCTTAAGCTTCTAAATGGCATATGATGACATATAGATAGCAGGAGGACTTACTTCTTGTTCTTTAAAATTTGAGGTTATCTTTGTAACCAGTAAGTCACAAGGATTCTATGTAGGTTATAATCATGCCCAGAAGGAAATTTTACTATAGATAAATTCAGAACCAATATGCAAAGGGGGATACTCTAGAAAATAGCCTCAATTATTATTATTGTGTCAGAAGTTAAACATTTTTTCCCAAAGTAATCTAAAAATTAGTATATAGGAAGTCAGAGTCAATTAAAAGGGTGAAATATTGGAACAACCTTTTTGATTTATTTTGCTTACCAAAGCACCGGGTTTTACCATATCATCAACATTTTCACTCTGGAGAGGATTAAAGTAAGACAAACCTCACCCCATTGTGTCATAAACCTGCCAGGAACATGGAATGTCCTTGAGTCAGCTTTTAAGTTACCATATCGCTGCACATGAGTTGAAAACTTCCAGTAAATTGAAGAAAAATAAACACTCCAACCATGTTCACAAGCCATGTCTTCTTGTATGCCTTTTCAAATAAGCAAATTATTAAAGCAAGAAACATGTAAGCCTTTGTTCCGTAATCCTTTGGCTGGCAATATTATTATATCAGTAAATTATAATACCCTTTTCCATATGTCATAGTAAGTGATTGACCAAGAATATACTGATTTGACCCTTTGTTCTGCCCAAATCCATCCAAATCAAGCCACTGTACCTCTCTGAGTCTGTTTTCTCACGTGTTAAGAAGGAAAGATATACAGCTCTTCTAATGAATTCTACAGGGCAATTGTAGGCTTCAAATGATAAGTAACTTAGATGTTACAACTTCCTGTGAATGAGTCTCTTAAACATTTACATACTCTTACAATATTATTTATGCAAATATTATTCATGCAATATTATTTATGCAAATATGGTATATAGAGATATATATGTAAAATACACACAGGAAAAGCAGCAATAAATAGTTCAAGAAACAGAGGGTAGAATGTAATATCTGGACTATTTTTTTGTGATAAAATATATGGAACATAAAATTTTCTATTTTAACCATTTTAAGTATATGGGTCTGTGCATTAAGTACCCTCACACTGGTGCAAAAATGTCACTGCCCTCCATCTCCTGTCATACCAGCTACTTGTTCCAAAAATTAGCCTTAGAGAGTTTTCTTATTAGAAACTAATTTCAGGTAGTTAGGCAGTATTTTCTGAGACAGAAATAAATATACTAATTATATTAGACTCTGAACTAACCCTTCCCATTACTGAATGTTAGTTACGTGTATTCATGTCTTCTTCCATCAGAACAACTATATTTTTTACTTCCCCCCAAAGGTATCTGGGTAACACCTAGCAGACTAATAATTGTTCCTAGAGTGTTTGAATATCTAACATGCATCAGTTCAGCAAATGTCACAGTTGTCTAATCACCTTGATCCCTCTTTTACATGTGAAGGAAACCAAGGTACAGAGGTCAGAACAAGCAAAGATCTCACATTAGCAAGTTCCAGAGCTGGGACTCATAACCGTTCTGTTTGATTTCAGGTTCACACAGTATCAAGCAGTATCATTTGCCCATGAAGATGTCAGAAATGCAAATTCTCTATTGGTTGCCATCCCAGGATTAGCATGCAAGGTGGACAGATAGCAATCAGTGCTTTAACTGGTGCTCGGTGACTCTGGGGCTCCCCAGAACTTCAGAACCAGGGCTCTAAGTAGGGCCTCAGTGCCTTTCCCATCATCCTCCATTCATCATCTGCAAGTTCTGCCACATGTTCTCAATACACAAAATCTCTGTTTCAGGGCTGCATGTAGCCCAGCCTCACAGAAATTGCACCATTCTTCAAACTGCCTTCTTCCTTCCTCTTTTTTAGTCTGTTTTCCTTGTATTAAAGATATCTCTCTACTACCACTAATTTCTGCTATTATTTAATAGACAAGCCATCTTCCTAAACAACTCCTGCAAGCTTCTGCAAGGCTCATGCATCCATTCTATAAATATTTAAAGAATCCTACGTCTTTTTAAAGGTGCTTTTATCTGGGCTATTTGGGTTTATGAAGATTCTGATACTTTACTAAAACTGTAGCTTCTGGGGCCTAACACCGGAGTTTTGGGTATTTGTAGACTTGAGCTAGCACCCTAGAATCTGTATTTAAACAGACATTCTAGGTGGTTCTGATGCCTGTGAAACTGATGATTTATACACCAGGAAATGTGCTTAATTAAGAGCATTAATAATTCATTCATGTTATTTTTTTTTAATTTGTTTTTTTCCCAGGAGCATTTTGTTTTGTTTTGCATTGTTTTGTTTTGTTTTCTTTTGTTTTTAGGAGGATTTTCCTCCACGGATTTTTAAGAGGAAGGTGGGGTATGAAAAAAGAAAGGCACATTTTTCAGGTAAATTCAAACAGAACTTTTTCAAGAAGGAACTTTTGAGTCTCCTATGGCTAGTTCTGCAGAGTTCTTGCTTAACTTGAACTTTGATTAACTTTGCTGATGAGATTTAAAGATGGAATTTCTCTTTTTTTCAAAAAAGGTAAATGTTAAGGGTGGCCTCTTTGCTGGTGCCCAGAACTGGGCTGCGGTTTAGAGGCCTGTGGCCTGTTAGGCCCTGCCACAGTCAATTTTTTGGATTATTTCAAACAATGACTGTAACTAAGTGGAAGTTTGGAAGGATTTTAAGTCATCTTGATATCCCCCCTCTTTCCTAATAAGAACAAGGCCAGCTTGTTTAATATTTCCTCATACCACAGATTTTTTTCATGAGGCCTCACCCACTCCCAGACAATAACAACATCCTTCCTGTGGGTTGGTGACCAGTGCCCTATCTATGAAGCATAATAAGCATTTTACACAGTGGCACTGCTACCTCCTTTACTTTAACTCCTGCAAAGATAACATAAAACACAGGGAAACTCAGCAGTGGGAAAATTGTTTCAACTTTTTATCCTTTTCTAAGATGTCTCCCAATTTCATGCCCCGAGTCAACTAGCATTCCATTTCTCAGTTGAGAAGGTAATGTAGACTCATTTTGTACCAAGAATACACATTTGCTGCAGAAACAGCCTTGTCTCACGTGGGTGCACAGGAGCTGCCTTGAGAGCAGCCGGGGTGGACAGGGCTCCATCCCAGCCCGCTGTGGTCCAGACTATGGGCCGGAAGGTGAGCAAAGTCAGCACTCTGAACTCCAAAGCTGATGTCACGGCAGTCAGTGAGGAACTAAACTCTTATTCCACAGTTTAAGAAAATCAATCTGTTGTGCTACTCAAAATAAAGTGCTAGTTGTAGAATTCCTCTCTGAATAGAGTGGGCACCAGGACACTTCTGAGATCTCTAACATGAGGTCCCTCATCTAATTTCAACAACCTGAACTCTTTTCTTAATTCTAGAGATACATTAATGAAGAAAGTGCTCAATCAGACAGATTTTAATCCCTAGAAGATAGTTGGCAATGCCTGACCCCATTCATAGTGACCCCATTCATACTACCATGTATGTAGAAAGTGGTAACAAAATGTTTTAGCAAAGGCTAAGGACCTTAGAGTACCAAGGAATTTTTAGGAGGACATAGTTGTCTTCCTTGTTAACCTAAAAGGTTATCAATATTTCTGAACATCATCTAAATAAGTCATTATGGTTGCCTATAAAACACATTCATGTTTTATTTTGCAATTAAATTTTCATTCAGCCCATTAACTCTGACAATTAAATTTCCCATGTATTTACCACTTATCTGTCCTGGGATCATGACTTCCTCATTCTTATTGCTCTCATATACCCTTTTCAGTTTTTGTCTCTCTAGACTGAGAGGTTCTAATTCACTCAGTTTATCTTCATGCAGTATTCACTCAATTAATATGACAGGTCAACACAACATGGTTTTCTCCTTTTCAACATCCAGAAGACCCACCAGAGATGAGGGCTACCTAACTTGGACCTGAGGACATTTGGGTCCAAGTCCCCTGCTAACCCGTCTGAACAAGGCTGAACATCAGTTCCAAGTATCATTCTATATGGAAAGACATTTATGAACACTAGGCAGACACTGATGTTGTCTGCTCAAGTGTAGTCCTCAAAACTCAACTTCACAGCTCAGTTTTTCCAGTGGTCAGATCAGCACTTTAGCCTGGCTGATCCTTCATACCTATCTTTAGGAACACAGTGAGCCACTGTACTTCTGCAAGCATTTAATAAGAAATCAACATGTCCAGACACTTTCAGGAATAGCACAAGTACATTAGTGTAGAAGACAGTAAGGAGAAATTTCTACTGTAAAGAGAATGACAGAATAAAAAGGGAAACACATATAAATGAACAAAAGCAATGCAACTGTAACAAGTATGCCAAGAAAAGAAGGAAATGAGTAACAGAATAAAAGCAGAAGTCTTGTTAGAAGGATGTTCTTCAGGCTAGCATTTAGGTTGAGATCTAAAAAGTAAATGATGAGTGGGAGACACAACATGAGTAAGACCCCTAGGAAAGACCTCGCCTGATTTAGGGGCTATTGCCAGTTGAGTGTAGACAGGGTCCATAACAGTCAAGTAAAAGGCTCAGACAGAGTGTTCAGTCTGTGACTTGGAGATGGAATTGAGAAAATGATCTAGCAGCTTATTGATCAGACAGTTTGACTTCTCTGTCCTTTCACACCCTGTGAATATTCACTATCATTGAAGAATTAAGCACTTTGTATCTTGATATTCATTATCTTCCCAAGTCCTCTCGTTTTACTTGTCCTTCAACTTCAGGCCTGCATTCCACAGATATTCATGTGTTCCTTGTTCCTACTTGCATTCCAAAATAGCACCTATAGAAAGCAGGCAATCTTTCCATTTAGGTCACATGTGAATCTGACAGAGTTTCCATAGAATGGAAGATGCATCTTTACATGTCAATTCTTTGATACCTTATAAAGCACCCCAAAGCATGGTAAGCTCTACAACATTTATGGTGCATTTGTCTTCAAAGCTAAAAGAATGCACTTCACCTCTGACCTGTACAAACACCTAAAATATTGAAGCCAAGGTGGTTTTATAGCTCCTAACGCTAAGAGTCACCATAAATCCTAGGTTTCCACAGATGGCCTAGAAACCTCTTGTATGGATTCCTATCCAGATCTTCTGACCTAGAACTTCTAGAGACAGAGCCTAGTATTTTACTTAGCATATTTCCCATGACTACCATGCTCAGTAATGTTTGAGAGACAAAACTTTAGACATTCTAAATATCTTCTAAGAAAAAAAAGTGATGTTTTAACTTGATTAATTTAGAGAATTGATAAAGAAAAAGTAATGTTTGTTGGGAATTTAAAAAATTATTAAATGTTATGTGTTTTGTATACTCAGTCTCACAGGTAGGTTTCATTTTTATTGTGTTCATGAACAGATTTCCATAAATATCGTCTCTTGAGGTGCCAGGGCCACCCAGTGGGTCAGGTTAATTTGACTCCACTGCATCTGTTTGTTGTCTAAATCTTTCCACCTATCGAATCTTTGTAATGCCTTTAGTTTTAACTAATTCAGAATCCATGACTGCATAGAAATTAGTTACTTTTGTTTTATTTTTCAGATGGTTTGGGGGATTATATATTACCCCTTGATACCTCTTTCCTATAGAGCCCATGCAAATTATGGGGTATATGAGGTATACAGAGCTTCAAATTACCAACTATCTTCAAGAACTATATGTACCCTTCTAAGAAGACATACTACTGATTGAAATTTTGTGTCTTTTCTAAGGCTGACAGTGGTATCTACAGTTCCTTCCCTTTCACTGTCAGTTTCTCTGATGTTGTTCTATGAAAGAAAATGATAGTGAGACTGAGGGCAGAGCTGCGATCTTTTAGAGAAAATCAATACCTTTGTATCAGGAAGCGACTATCTGGTCAATGCTGGTCTGAGGAAGTCCAGGGGCTTCCTAGCTCAGGTGGTTGCCCAAAACTGAATGAATGAGAGAGAAATCCCACAGCACACATATCTTCCCTCTCCGAATTCCACTACTAACAGATGACTTATTAGCATAGCATATTCGACAGGAATGAGTTCAGTAGGAACTCATCATATATCTAAATGACGGACTTGATAAATCAAAAGACATCATCTGTAAAACCCAGACTGAGTTATTTTTCCCATATAAACTCTAAGGGCAGTCATAGCGCTGGCAATTGACAGAGAATCAGAGGTTGCTTTGGAAATAAATTTGTGCTTCTTATCATCTTAGATTTTGGGCTACCTTGGAAGTCCTTCTGATAGCAACTTTGGAAATGAGTCTTGGTAATGAGTGATACAGTCTGAATGAAAAAAAGGTAGATAAAATTGCATATTATCTATGTACTAGATCCTATGATAAGTATCTGAGGTCTTTTGTTGCTTACACTTCTATGAAAGATGCTATTGTTACTACCATTTTTGAGATGAAAAAACTGACAAATGGATGGGTCAAATAACATACTCAAGGTCAATAGTAAAAAGTAAATAGACAAATTTTGACTCAAATACAGGATGATCTGATCCCCACACTGTATTTCTTAAGTAATGTGCTTTACTTCTCTTAATTCTTAAGTAATTCTTTTTTTTTTTTTTTTAACAGTATCAGACATCAAATTCGGGTCCTTATGCTTCCAAGGTAGGTGCAATACCACTTGAGCTGAATCCCTGGCCTTTCTTAAGTAATTCTTAATTTTTTTATTTTTTCATCTTAGCTATCAATGAGAGAGAAATAATCACTTAAAAGAGTTAAGTGGTTGAAGAATACTATCAGAGAGATATATTGTTGTGACATTTTTCTAAAAAGCTTATTTTCATTTTCATAGATAAAGAAAGTAACTATTTTTTCCTGCTAAAGCTCATCAAGGAAAGGTCAAGTCTGAAATAAGGTCCATGTACTTAACCTAACTACACAGCCTACTGAGCCATGTGATTTGTTATGTGGAAAGCAGAAAGCAATATGTAAGACTGTGGGGTGGAGTGGAGATCTTTGTTTTATTCTCTGATATGTCCCAAATTTTTAAAACAGTGCCCAGTTTATAGCTGAAATGAAAGAATGGTCACATTTTAGGGTACTCAGTGGTATAAACTTCTTTAATTAATATCATAGTAGATGACATAATAATCAGGATTTTAGCCAATGTCCATTCACTGATATGTTAAACAGCTTCCAAGATGGTCTCTAATCAACCTGCTTCCTGGTTTTCACTTGAATCTTTGTGTAGTCCACTCCTACAGTGTCTCATGTTTGGTCTGTATGACCAGTAAAACAGAAGACAAAGGTTGTAACTTTTGAGATTAGTTTTAAAACACTATAGTTCCTGCACTGGGTCTTCTTGAATCTTTCTCTCTGGGGGAAGCCAGCTTCTGTGACTTGAAGACACTTAGCCTATGCAGAACCCAACACAGGAAGGAACTGAGGCCCCTGGCCTCCAGCCAGTGAGAAACTGAGATATCCTGCCAACAACCATGTGAATGAACTTGGAATCAGATCCTGTGTCCTCCTTGGAGCTTTGAGGTAACTTTAGCTCTAGCCAATATGAGATCCCAAGCCAGTATCACCTAGCTAAACAGCTCTTGCATTTCTAATCCTCCAAAATCACGTAGGATAATAAATATTTGTTGTTTATAGTTGATAAATTTAGATGTAATCTGCAACACGGTAATAGGTAATGAATACAATTAATTAATATTGTCATGTTGTTACTTTAAAAAAATTAAGCCTCCTCAAAGGTAAAAAGAGACATTCTTGTGAACTTTTAGGAAAAGTCTTCTTGTGGACATTAAAATAATTTTGATTCTACTTTAACTTTTTTGAACTTATATTCTATAGTGAAGGAAATATCACAATTGACACAACAAAACCATTAGGTAATTTTCAAATTGTGATAAATACCATGAAGCTAATGAGCATATCACAGCTCATACATATAGAAAGCCACCATTCAGGAGTCATCTGAAGTTGTTCTGAATCAAGCAAAGAACAGACAGTGGCACCTTACTTGAAGCATCCTTCAAGGGACATTCATCAGTGTGGTAGGTGGTCCTGCAGAAGCAACGAGGATCTTGTCATGATGGCCAAGATCATAAGACATGTGTGAACCAAACAAGACTACAACACTTTTTCTACCAAAGGAGTTTCATGAGTTAGGATATATCTATGAAATACTTGCAGCTAAGTAAAGGTAAGAATGAAATGAAATGGAATTAACTTCTTATTATATTGACTGGCTTATGACACCAGCCAATTAGTGCTCCAGCAAATCTAATCAAGAAGTACAGTCAGTGGCATGATAATGCACCCGGCCATAGAAGAAGGGAGTCATTGGGGAAGGTAAAAGAAGTATCACCACAACCCCAAAGCAACTGTGCTCACTGGACTAAAGAGTATAGTTCTGTGGGCATTCTCTAGCCATGTGTACACTCAAGTTTAGGATAACCCAAAGAGGAAGCACACTGTATTGACTCTAGAGAGGACTGGTAGAGCCTCTGGCCTCATCTCTGAGCATATCAAACTGCCAGGAGTAATAGAGGGGGGAATCTTCACTTGCAAGCTGGGTTGTGTTTTCTCTCTCTATCTTTACTCAGTTTCCACTGGTATGGAGACATTGCCTTGTCATTTTCCATATGTATGTATTGTCAGAGTCAATCATTGTTACTTCAAGCATATGGGGACAGGAAGAGTTTGTGAAGTAGGCGTGTGTGTGTGTGTGTGTGTGTGTGTGTGTGTGTGTGTGTGTTATGTGTGTTTATGTGTCTGAGTTTCTCATGCCTGGAAAATCAACTAGGCACCATTTGCAGCAAGCAAATACCTACTACAAAAAGAACATTGTCATTTTTGAAAGTACTTGAAGAGGAGAGTGGTTTAAAAAACCAGAACAGGGAACAAGGCAGAAATGCAACATATTACATGACAAGGAACATGAAAGGAAATGTGTTCTGAGCCAGTTCTGAGCCATTTTGGAAAGGGGAAACACCTGTGGAAACCAAGTGCAGATTAGTATTAGTGCTCATCTGCCTTAAATGTAGGGAGGAAAACAACTTGTTACCTAAGGAGTAAAACCAACACTGAGGTAAGTTATCTTGGAAGCGACCCATGCAAAAAGGACACACTGTCTAAGTAGAGAGCTTCCAGGCCCGGGTACATAGACAACAAATGAGTGCCTACCAATCACACACACACACACACACTCCCCACCTTGTAAATGTGCCAGTCTCCAAGTATGGATGCCCTGTTCTACCGCTCAAGGTTTTATGAAATGCTAAACCTTTTGATGAAGTACAAGAATTTGCCTAACATTACTTTCAGAATCTTAAATCACAAGAGGAAAATGTCAAAATTTGACCTCTCCCTTTTAACATTTAAATTCCTAAAGCTCCTGCTTTAAGGCTATAAGTCACAATCTCCTCAAAAGATTAAGATGTGATTTGTTACACTAGCTTAAATTCCTTCCAGAGATCAAAGAAAAGATATGTTTGTGACACTCTTTTCTTTCTTTATAATATTTGTTTAAGTCCTCCGACAAATAGTTTATCAATGGATGCATTGGCTAAGACTTTGGGACAGTATTTATGTTCTTCGAATGGAGCTAATGAAGACTCCTTAATTTAGAGTGTACAGGAAATGTATCTGTAGAATGTTTAATTCTAAATACAGATTTTAAAAATCTAAACAATTTATGCAATAACCTAGACTGACTTTTTTGAGCAATTCAGGTCAACTAAAAATGTGAAGCAAATCATATTCTGTTGATGCACTTTGATGATCATTTGTCATTGTAAAATGAGCCAGCAGTTCCTTTTCTTCCTCCTCTCAAATTAGTAATATGACTGGACCATTAAATTAGCAACTAAATATGAAATTTTATTTTTTTATGATCACATACAGTTTTGAGTTAGATGACTGGAAAAATAATTCTGGAGGCTGGGCTTTTATTTTATTTTCATCATAACAACTTTCAACAACTAAACCACTTTTGGTAAATATGAGTAAAGAAAGTCAGCTCCCAGTCACACAGCACATGTTTACAAGTAAGTTAAAGGCTCTTAAAAATAGGGTGTTTGATGGTCCACTGCCAAAATTGGAAACTCTAGCAGCTTGGAGTGCACAGCTAATAATAAAGGGTCAGTGTGACTGAAAATCCTCAAGACAGAGCTCTAATCTAACTTTCTTCCTTTCACCAAGAAGTTACACAGAATGATAAAGATTCATAAATTTCAAATTAGAAGTCAAGGTAGGGTGCAGGGCTAAAAACCAGTAGAGGTCACTTAAAAACAAAGTAATAAAAAAACCAAAACAAACAAACAAACAAAAAACGCTGGCCTCGCCTCAAAACTAAACTACAAAAGAGTCTGAGAAAAGTTGACCTGCTATCTGAGATTTGCCTGCCTTTAAAAGAAAGAAGGAAAGTGAGAGAGAGAGAGAGAGAGAGAGAGAAAGAAAGAGAGAAAGAAAGAAAAGGCCTAGATAGATAACAGAAATCTGAGGTTAAGGAAATATGTTAGGCATGAAAAAAGCTAGGTTCGCTTTCTGTTCAAATTCCAGAAACTAGACTGAACACACACATACAAAACAGGGAAATATTCAGGTCTCCTTGAGCCAGATTCTTTATGTAGAGCAATGAATTATTCTGCCTCTGGTTTCAGTGGATTCTTCTTCTCACCACACCCTTAGTCTTCACATTTTTTTTGGCCCTTGGAACTGTTGGACTATCTGACAAAACTGTGGAGCATATCCACACTGAAGACATATACATGCCATTACATAGGATTGTGTGCTCAGTTGAAAGAACTTACAAACTCAAGACACTGTTAGCATAAAAAGAGGCTATTGACAAAGAAAGAAAGAAAGAAAGAAAGAAAGAAAGAAAGAAAGAAAGAAAGAAAGAAAGAAAGAAAGAAAGGAAGGAAGGAAGGAAGAAAAAGAGAGTGAGAGAGAAAGGAAGAAAAGAAGAAGAAAGAAAGAAAGAGAAAAAGAGAAAGAAAAAGAAGCGGGAATGAAAGAAAGGAAATGCTCTGAGAAATCATGCAGATCATTTTATTCCCTTCTTCATTCATAGTGCCTAGGGTCAAACTTAAACAAAACATTCAAGGTATATTTGCTTAAAACGTGTTTTACTGTTGCTTATAGCAAGATTGATTCCCCAGAGAAAATTCATTGAACACATTTATGTTTAAGTTGCCATTTTCACAATTCTCTTTTTCTCTGTGGCATTTTCTACATAAAGATAATTTCCTTTACAATATACTCCAGTGTTGGCACCCCAAGGACTTCCACATAAGAAAAGCCTAGGGAGAGTAATCTGACCATATGTCAGAGGGAAAGTAGAACTGACACATTTTATAAAATAGTGGAAAAATCCATCCATACTTTGAGAGGGAAGAGTTGGTGTCATGTCTTGTAGGAACTCTCTTGTCTTCAAGGCCCTTACCATTTAATTATTTAACTTAATTAAACCCAAGCTTATTTTTCCAGTGAATTTTAGGCTCACTCACAGCATAATCAGTCCTGATTCATTGGTTCTCAAAAGTTAAGATTTCATCAAGAATCTGTTTTGAGGATGCTTCAGGTCTGGACTGCTACACCTAAAGAATTCATCCCAGGGAATGTGCAGGTTGGCTGTCTTCCATGATCTCTGAAGAGCATATGCTGATAATGAACAAGCAGGTCTGCCTCTCCTACTGAATTTAGGGATTGCTTTGGAATCCTCTGTATCATCCTCCAGGCAGCTACTAAAATTTATCCTGGAATGCAAGCTGAAACACATTTGTCACTCACAGACTTTACATGTCCAAGCATTCTAAAAAGTGGCAAATGCCTCACAAACTAATCTTTGGTCCCCAGGCATTTATTCTGAATTTCACCTGCAGCTTAGATGATGAGTTAGGTCTAATTTTCACTCAATGTTCAATTATTTTGTTGTATGTGGCTTCAAACTCAAGCCTGCAGTCTGATGATACCTGAGTGATTATCTTCTCATATATGCAGTATAAACCAGTGATTAGAAGCATTGGCATTAACACTAGCCTTCTCTGTTCAATTTTTGACTCCACCTCTTATCCGTGTGAGCTGGGCATGTTACCTCAGCTTAAGCCTCAAGTTCCTCGTCTGTCAAATGGGAATAATTTCATAATATACTTATTTGAGTAACACTGTAAAAACATACCAGACATATTAATCTCAAAATACAATTTTTTTCACATATCCTGGATCAAAAAATGCCTTGAACATCAGTGTATCATATTTGATGTAGAATACTTAATTACAAAATTATGAAGTATATAGTTCTTTAAAACTGTATGCTTAATGTTTTCCATAGTGTAGTTCAACATGTACCAGAAGCTTGCTTGCTATAGATCTGACACTACAGCATGCCCTATAAATATAAAGATAAATACAGCACATCTATATCCTGAAGAAAAGTCTCATTCAGTGTGAGTCTCTAAATTTTCTACAAGTAATAAAAGAACACTCATGGGCTTAACAAAATATATATTCTTCACTTGGCGTTGAAATGGATTAAAAATTACTTTTCAGCAAAAAGCTTCAGACTTCTCTCTTTAGTTCTATCTATGACATTCATTCCAAAATAAGCAACATAAGAAGAAAAGCTTAGAAACCAATCTTCCTTCCACAAAAGACTTGGCTTCTTTGACTCAAGATTAAGTTTCTCTTCATAATGACCTTCTAAGTTTTTCTCCCAGACACCCCAGTTGGCTTCTGAGAGTCACAAGAAATAGAGGTAGCCAAGTGTGGGTTTTCATAAAATATTTTCTCTCCTTGCTTTGTTTTCTTATAAATTACAAAGTTTTCTTACAGATTACAGGGAAAAATCAAGACTTTTTGTTTTCAGCCTCCTTTATTTTAGTGTGGCCTGGGTGTCTGACATCCTCATTCCATTCATGACTGCCATTCTTTTCAGTAGACTCATTGCTTCCAATTATGTGTGGGTGAACTTCTGGGAGCACAAGAATTCAATGTCCCCATCTAGTTGCAAATGTAGTTAGGGATTTGGGGCCTAGCTACTCAACTTGCCAATTGTGTGCTTCATACAGAACCAGGCTGGCCAAGTTAGACTGATGTCACGAGGGGAGTTGGGATAGACAAATTTGAGTTTCTTGCTTCACGGTTCTAAAATCATACTCTTTACACCCCAGTGAACATACAAGACAATGCATATATACATACTCCGTACACTGCAAATTTGCTATTTAAAAAATATCATTCTTTGAGTATTTCTCATTTGTAAAATACAAATAGCTACGTTGGTAGACCAGACAGGGTTTACGTAAGCACTGTGTGGTTCACGCACAATGCAAGACATTACTGCAATCACCATGATCTTGTTCTGCCAATTTCCAGACAACATACTATTCATCTAATGCCTCTAGCTCCTCGTGGCTTGATACTAACTTCCTAAGCATTTCTTTTCTTTTCCACTTTTTTTTTTTTAACTTTCCTCGCAATAGAATCCAGGCCCTTGCACATGCTAAGCAACTACACCTTAGCCTTCTGTTTCTGTTTCTAGAGAGGAATGATACTCTTCTTCACAAAATGTACCTTTCAGCAGTTTCGCTTTAATTCCCAAATCTCAATGACGTCTAACAAAATGATCACAATACCTCCTAGGAACAAAAGATGCTGATGTGATCACCTTCTTTTATAAAGCAGTGAAGTCAGCATTTCACACATACTGGCGAAAGGAGCACACAGCCTGGGCCAGGAAGACCACTGTGCAGCCAGATGCCCAGGGCTAGAGCAATCACGACCTGGAGTGTAGACATTTGTTTGTGGTTCTCACTGTGCACTTTCTAGCATGTTTCCCAGATTTGCTTTCTTTTAATTAACCTAAGTCAATCTCTTATCAGCCACAATAAGTAAGGAAAAAGGAGCCACGCATTGTATAGTTAGTTACATTTGTTTTATTCCTTTGTTTCTTCTCTGTTTCTATCTCTTTTCATTAAAGTATAAAGTTTATCAAGCAAGCATTATGGGCCTAGCACAGGGCACAGCACGGAGGAACCACTCAACATCTGTAACATCAATTCCATCATCCTTTTCTTTTGCAGTAGCATTTTCCTCTCATGATTGATTGGTCTTTAGATTTTAACATGGGAAGAATTTTAAGAATTTAGTCCTTGAATTTTTTCACAGGAGTCCTGTTTTTAATCACACTAAGGCCAGCATGCATATCATTAAATCCATAATTAACTCTTTCTTTTCTATCCCATCTTCAAAAGGCTTCTAAGGCTTATCTAATTTAAAAGCCACTGATTTTGTCACTGACTCAGTAAATTTTTTTTTTAAGTTTTTTGAAAAATTATCTCACTTAGTAGTTTAGGCTGGTCCTGAACTTAGCCTCAAACACAGAAATCCTCCTGCCTCTGCCTCCTAAATGCTGGGATTACAAGTGTGAGCCATGTTGTATGTGATTACCAGGGATCGAACCCTGGGCCTTTGTGCTTGCAAGCAGGCACTGGAAACACTGAGCTAAATCACTGGCCCTGAGTCAGCGAACAATGTGCTCCAAATGTGTTAAGAACTGCTAAAAGCTTAGGATATATGTGTTAAACAAACAAGGTTCCTGTCTCATGGAGCTTACCGTCTACTGAGGGAGACAGAGGAAATGTACATGTAAACTAAGAATCCACATAAATTCAGAGAGTGATAAAAGTTATTTAAAAAAACAGTAATAGGACAAAGTAATGTAGGAACTAGGGAGAGAAGAACAGTCACTAGTGTGTCCACTCTGGGTAGGGCAGTCGGAGAGGTCTCTCCCAGAGATGACATTTGAGCTGAATCCCATATGACAAGGATAGTCCACCCAAACACAGTGCCAGAGAAGACAATCATTTTGGGGTTCTAGATGGAGATATGAAGAAACAAAGGAAAATGACTTGCTCCAAGGTCACTCTGTTGAAGCTGGGGCCAGAATGGAGGTTTCCTGTCATTCTGCACTTATCATTGAAACATAATGTTCTTTTCTCCAGTATCTGTTAATTGTCAAGTGTTTTCTGGAGCAATTTTCTTCAAATATTCTTTTGTACATTTTTTTCAATTCTTATTTTCTTTGAAAAGTCACTCCTGTAACCAGCTTGTATCCATACATACTAAAAACAATAATGTTGAACAAAATTATGTGTAAGATGGAAAAGAGAAAAGTAACTTTATTGTATTTTAGTGTTTAAAAAAGAAAAAGTCAAGTTGTGTAGTACAGTACCAAGATATTTACATCTGAATATATTGTTGTTTATTTATTTTTAATATTTATTGTATTTACATTGGAATCAGATTGTGTGTGTGTGTGTATGTGTGTTTCTCTGTGTGTGTGTGTGTGTGTGTGTGGTGTGTGTGTGTGTGTGTGTGGTATCTGGGATCAAACTCAGATCCTAGCGCTTCCAAGGTAGGTGAGGTACCTCTTGAGCTTAATCCTTGGCCCAATATCTGAAAATCTTAATAGGAGTTATTCCAATGTGTTCAGAAATAACTGAAAAAAATTGTCAGTATCTCTATGGCTCCAACCTAATAGAAAAGAAAACTGAGTTTGTCTACCTTTTTTAAAAAAAAGCATAAAATGACAACCACAACAAAATGAACCTTTTGGTTTGAAGCTACATACATCTGATTTTTTAAAGGAAAATGCATATGGCTGACCTGGAATTTTAAATATGATCCAAAGACCTTTGAGCCTCCAGAAGTCATGAAGGTGCAACTTGAAGAGCTGTGTTCCAATTGCCTTTAGAGATAGGGAAAAAGTGGTGTGTGTTAAGAAATTTCTTCCATTTAGTATTTATTTAGGAATATTTTCCTTTGTTGGTATGTTGGAAGCATATCTTTTGTATTTTATTTTTCCAGTTCTATTAAATCTCTAAACAGAGCTGAGTTTTCAGGGCTTAGGGCTGCCCTTGGGAAATAGATGATTACACTCTCTGCTTAAGGTTTTAGTGATAAGGGAAAAAAAAAAAAAAACAGTGGATTGAATTCCCCTCCCCCAGGCCAATTTCTCGGTGACTCTCTCTTATAGTTCTCCTTTAAATCAGAAACATATTTACAAAGTGAAGTGGTGACACATATAAAATCCCACCCATCCATCAGTACTTTTCAATTGCTATGCATCTAGAAAAGAAAGATAAACAGACAGAGAGACTGATATTCTGTATGTAGCTGAAACACTAGTCAATTCCTAAGCAAGAACGTTCAACAGGAATATTTTAGCTTTTATTTTATATACTATGTTCATGTAATTATTTCACAAGGGCACTTAATTGGGAATTATGCTTGCCTCCCAAGAATGTTGCAGATGTAGCTGATAAGATTTTGGGGAAAATCAGCTTTCCCTCGAATTAATCAAACTGTACTCTTGCAACTGTGTTTCTCTCTCTGGAACCCTATTCCTTCCCCAGCAGAATCCGATTTACTTATGAATTCTAGGGAAGGTCCTAAGCAATAATCTGCCTGGGCTCTGGCCTCTTCTGCCATGGCTAGGTCTCACGTCCAAGATTACCGCAGACTTTAAATAAAACATTCCCACACTTGTCATTTCTCTTTTTGATTCTTCCTCAAATGATATATTTAAGGAGAGATGGAAATTTAAGAAATAAAAGCCAAAGATTAGAGAATTATTCCTAGTGTACCATAACAAAAGAGGTCTCAGCGGTGACCCGAGCCACTCATCAAGTGCTCCTTATTGTTTTTCCATGAAAGAAAGCAAAGCCTTTACTAAAACTGCTCAACTAGTAGTATCAGAAGCCTCCACACCCAATTCTTCTCATACAAAATCACTAATAAATAATAAGGAAAATACAGCATCACTATCTCACTCCTATGTTTATTCCAATATTGTGAGGAATATTCACTCTTATGTTTATTCTAATATTGTGAAGCATACAATGAAAACAAAACACTTATAGTAATTTCCTATCAAAAAATAAAACAAACCAATACAAAGGGTGACAGAATTTAGAATCAGCACTCCTAAAGACAGGATACTCTTACTTCTTCCCTGTACACTGTACTAACAAAGTCTCTGTGACCTAGAAGATCGAATGCAATTATATTGCTCATATATATTTGCTATGCTGTTTGACCTTCCCAAGGGCAGCATAATAGTACAAGGAGAGTGACATCTTTATGAGGTTAACCCTTTTCTATTTTAAGGGTGGACTACCCAAGGCAGATGTGTGCCTTGGAGCGTAACAAGAACACTGGAAATTTGGTAGTTAGAAGGAATGATAGCACCAGAGCACCATGCAATAGGGAGAAAAAGAAAAAATCGGTCAGAGGAACAATGAGCTGAAGCAGCTTAGGAGAATGTTAATGCACTTAAGACAAAAGTGAGATGACCAAGGGGGAGCTTGAATCATAATACGGTGATAAGAACTAAAGGAGAAAAAATGCACTAATGTTTGTTAAGCTCTACACTGTATTTGATGACATGTTGGGCTCCTTCATGCATCATCTGATTTAATCTCCACCACCTTCTGAGATAGTTACTATTAACCTCCAAAGCAAAAAACAAGGTTCAAAGATGTCTAGTGATGCACCCAAGGTAACATATCTAAAGAAGGAAAGCCATTTTCCATGGTAAACAGGTTTTCCAGCCCTGATTCAGTTAACCCTTGTTGTCTTACAAGCCACCCCCCAATAGAAGACATGTGCCAGCTCCAGAAAAGAAATGTAATCATTACATAGGGCACACATATCCATAAAACACACATGAAATAAAATCTAAAAAGCAGAACAATTCTGCACAATATCTATACTTCTGTCAATCTGTTTCTCTCCCAGCTTCATCTGAGCTTGCTGGTGGAGATGCACTGATGTGGGAACTCGCTGGTCACACATGGACAGAGGTGCTGGGTAGAAGAGGTAAGGGCTTCTAGTTTCTCTGTATGTGGGGGACACCCTCTGTGTAGTGAGACCATTTTCCTTACATGGTGATCTTAGGTCAGTGTTCCAAGACAGTTTCAAAAAGTCCTCCTCTAAGGTAGCAGTATATCTTACTTGTTGCACACTATCATTTAAAGCAAATCAAATTCATTCAAGATTCAAAAGAACTAGCACTTACTTTTTTATCAGAAGCATGTCAATGTTGCATTACCAAAAAAGGTATGGGAGATGGAAGGACTCATTGCAATTAGTTAAAAAGTAACCTACCAGAGCTAAGGATTTAGCTCAGAGGCACCATGCCTGCTTGGCAAAGACAAGGTCCTGAGTTTGATTCCCAGTACTAAGAAAAAAAGAAGTAATCTACCATAGGTTGTAAATTCCTTGCTATTCCTATCATCAAAATTTTAATAAAAATCTCAAATCCTTCCAACTTTTCTCTTTTTTTAAAGATAATTTTATAAAAATTTCATTATAAAATTACTACTTTATATAACTTGGAAGAGATGTGAGAAAACTTGGGTTCTATTCCTAGCTATGAGATCTAGGAGAGATTGTTTTTTATATTTTCAAAAAATGTGCTCTAATTTGTTCATCTGTGAAAAGAGGGTTTGGTCTGTTTGCTCTCCAAGAGCTTCTACAACTCTGTAAATTGTAGAATTGTGGCCTATCTTTAGTGAATATGAACTGATCCTCTAAGGGATTCGGCAGGATGGAGAGGAAGAGAAGGCTAGAAATGATATGACTTCTATTTTGTAACACACTCTCATTGCTGTGGGCACAAACTTTGGGAAACAGGAAGAGAGAGAAATTCTTTCCCATGTATGATTGTAATCCTATATGACTTGGGTGCTACTATGATCATTTTCGTTTATAATATGCTAAGGTGGCAGAAGGTGGCCTTATATCAAGGATTAAAATACGATTTCCTTCCTGTAAAGGCTTCTAGACCTAGTTAGACAAAACAGTTCCAATGCAACATACACTCACATCAGCCAAGCAGACAGCAGAGGTGAAAAAGCTCCTAAGCCGGTGTCTTCCTGAGGGAAATGCCTAGCTGGGAGCTCTCTCAGAAAGATATTGTTGCCTAGTCTATGGGAGATCAGGTTCCCAAGGAGAAAACTAATGTTTAATTTAGCACAAAGACAGCTCAGAATCTCTCTCTGGGGGACTGAGCTTGCAAACAGATCCACATGCAAAGAATCTAAGCAAGAAAAGGAAGCTCTTTTTGGTACAACGGTTACAGATTTGGATCCAAACTACTGAGCTCTTGCCTCTGTCTGATGTTTCTGTTAGAAGTACTGCTATGCATTCCTGTTTGCTTTTATGTCTGCACTCTACACTTTTCAAACACTTCTGTAAAACAACCAAATGGGATAACACCATTAGCACATACTCTTTGCTTCCTGAAATTACACATTGTCGTGTAGCTATAAAATGCACCAGGCTTAGCCAGGTTAGCAAGTATCAGTTCATTGAGGAGAACAGCAGCAACAAAAACTTGATTTCTCAGCTGCTTAGTTAGAGAAGGTTTGTGTTTTTATATAATGAAGACTCCAGAGACCTCCAGAAATGAGCAATTTACCTTTACATAGAGCAGTCATCATTCCAATGACACAGTATAGTTCCCACTGTATTCAACTAAGCTGTGTCTTTCACCCTGATTATCATGAATTTAAGAGATTACATTTTGTGTCCAACAGACAACTCTAGTTAAAAGCATCTGCCACATACTTTTGCCATAATTTATTTTTTGAAAATAAGTAATTAGCTTTCTATTCAAATCATCAGAACAACCTGAAAAGAACTGTGCTATAAAATGAGAATCAAAGCATTAGTTTTCACATGGGTGAGAATTCCTTGTGTGCTGGATAAAATCCTAATATAAATCAGCTGCATTTCTAACAAAAGAGAGTTTTTAAAACAACATTAAAAATTCCATATTAAGGTATGAATCTGGCACAATGACTCAGGAAATAAGACCATTAAAAACAAATGAAACAAAATAAACTTCAATGGGTTTGACTTAGTACTTCCTAAGCATTATTATCTGTATGAGAAAGGGACCAGGGTAGATCAAAGTTTAAATGTTGAGAAAAAAACAAACAAATAAAATATTTTACTACATTCTTTGCTCACTGAGAAGCACCAAGTCTACTTGTGCCCAAATATAATCCACCAAAACAAGGACTCTTCTTATTTTAATCCTATCATTTCTCTAGAAAAAGCGTTATGATGTTGATGAATAATCACTAAACTTGCTTTGCAGGCTTGATAGCATCTTCCTCATGTTTCTTATGACAAATACACTTTAGAAAGTACTGACTGAAAAGAGAAAAGATGCCTAGCCACTAGTCAATGAAGGCCCGGAGTTTTCAGCATGCTTCTGGTCAAAGTTGGGAAGATGGCAATTTTGTGTTACCTGTTCACTTGCAAATGCTTAGTTAAGTGACTCATAGCACATTTTGCCACGTGTCTGGCCTTCAGAAGCATAAATTGAAATCTCCATTGCAGTCACTAGCATTTTGTAACTCTATGACCATATTTACCTGAGATTCATTCATTAGCTAGAATTAATAATTTAATTAAATGGAAACATTTGAGTTATTTAATTCTAATGATTCTGATTTTTCATTGATAGTTTACAGTTTTCACTTATCTACTAAGCAAACATTTGTTGGATGACTGAATGGAAACCGAGACTACAGTCTACAAGTAGGGAGTCAAAGAGACACTCCATGCAACTTTCACGTTCGGACTTTTAAGAAGGGGTATTAATCTGTCTGTTATCAAGAAAAATATGATTTAATTCAGCCTAGAGACTTGCAATTCTATCCCAGGGAGATCTTCATGTTAAACCATTGATGAAAGTTGGATAATACTGTACCTCTCACTAAACATTTTCAGTAAATATTAAAGAGAAAAACCATGTTCATATCCTCATATGAAGTGTCTGCTATACTTGTAGAGGTAGACTCTTGGGTTGGGTGGTTCATGTGTATCACTTTTCACATAAATAACAACAAGTACAATTGATTAAACCACTACAAAGAACCTGACAATTGACTCATTTAATCAACAGCTCTAAGAAGAAACATTTTCCTAAACTCAGTTTGGTTGCTGCCATTCTGTTTTATGGTTGGGGAAACTGAGGCAAGTCAGTTTAACTGGCTCATCCAAGAAGACACAGCTATTAAACAGAAATGCTGAGATTTAAAAACTGGTCTTCTTACCTCACATCCCCAGCTGTTTTTTAACTGCTCAACTTCCTCGTCTTTTCCATAAGCCATTTTAACACTTCTATTTCCAGTCCTATCTATGCTCCTTTTTAAGAAGGCAAAGGGTGTACTAAATTGCTGGTCAGTCTATTCCTGGTGCAGTATGTGGCATATAATGATAATTTATTGAATTACTGAATAATTCACATAAATCCTCACAGGCACCCATGTCGATAATCTTAATATGCCATATACAAACGTGTTAAAATTATCATGACCCATGCAGAACTGTGGTATTTGTCAATGTTGTTATTTACTCATATTCATAGTCACTTCTTCATTAAGTTTGCTGCAGTAGGTACTGGTTCTTAACTGTCCTTGGGCCTCTGTTGAATACACAAACTTTTCTTTTCTTGTCCTCTACAAGGAAGCAGAATAGCATTTTTCTCTCTCACTTCTGTCCTGAGATGCGCAGAAGAAAAGGTCAAAGATTGGTAGACGTGCTGTTAGATATGGCAGCATCCCAGCACCTCCCCATGAATCAGACATGGAGTTGCTGGATTTTCTCCCTTGCCATCTATTTCATAAAATCCCTTTTAATATATCTTGTAAACAAGGACCAAATGGGGGAAATGTGACTCCTGTGCACTATGTAACTAAACCTTATGACCAGTAAAAGATTTGTAAAACATCCGTATTAAAAGCAAGTAAGTCAGTCTCAATGGTCATCTGGAATCACAGTTTGTCATAAATTTTGGTTCATAATTTTTTAAAACAAAAAGACATGATCCAAATTGGTATAAAAGCAATCTCATCTGTGGGGAAGATCAGTGCGTGCAGTAAGAGGATGCACTTTTACCAGCGGGGGCCCTTCAGTGGTGCTGGAAGTCCCCATGAGCTGAGCAAGGAGGCGGCTGCTGCTTTTACTTTCTCTTCTGTGTCTAGCTAGTGTGCTTTTTAAAACCATCTCTTTTCAGTGCCAAAGGCCATGTCATACTGTATATAACTCATCACAAATGGGAGAAGTGTGTAAATAGCAAGGCATTAAGCAGCTCAAGGGACTTGGAGATAGGTAGTACAGAACACTTAGGAAATGCATTCTGAGAAGAGGCTGCTGGAGGGGAAATGTACTACTTGTCTTCAAGTGCATGAAGGATTATTATTGCTTCATAGCTTCTGAGTCCTCTGAGCCTTTCTTGCTCCACCTCTTTCCAGAGCTTCTGCTTTGCTCTTGCCAGACCCCCAGGCCCTACAGGATGTGCATGAACTCCATTTGTTTTCCTCCTCGCCACTCACACCCAACCACATTAGGAGGCAGGATTCACTCGTTTCCCTCACAGTTAAATTGCACACCGCTCACATGACCAGATTCCACGCCTTTACTCCACCCTTTTCTCTTTACTCAGGCCCTGCTGGTGATCTACATTCTTTATAAAGCTTTGCCTGGACTGGAGTTAATCTCTCCTCTACCGACTATTAATGGTACTTTTGTTTTGGGAAACTACATGTTTGAGACACCATGCTGACTGCTTGACTTTTCTTTACAAACGAAGATACTAATTCCAAAAAGAAAAAATAAATTCCCAAACTCATACAAGAGTTGTAAAGTATGTGAGTGAATATGAATATCGAATCTATGCTTTAAATTCCTCTTTATACTTTATCACTAAGCTTTAATGTCCTTACTTGTAAAATGGAACAAATGATACCTATTTATGTGTTTTTTGCTGGCTTAACATAAAGCAAAGTGCCCTATACATTCTAGAGACTAAGAAATATTTGTTCCTCTCTTCTTTTTTTCTATCAGTTTTGATCTATTATGTTTGGTTAGCACTTTGGTAGAACTTCACTGAAATGATCTTGATTTCTCTAGTGGATTTAAAGAAGCAGGGAGTATGTCTTTAGCTGTATTTTCCCTTATTTAAAAAAAAAAAAAAACAAGGGATACAGGTTCCTTATCTGAACCTTTCTTTATTTTGTTACTTCCCTGAAGTATAAGGCAAACAAGCATGAACACGTAGAAGGAAAAATTTAGAGCTGCATTCACTCCACACGGCCTTGCCTATGAACATGAACAGATGTACCACAGTAGACTAAAGAATAAGGAAGTCCTTATTACCTTGAAAGGTAACCTTTCAAGAAGGTTACCTGTCTCTCATAGCAGGCTTCTACCCAAAATTCTTGAGATTAAACAATAAGAGTACACACAGACGATAATAAAGACAAAAACAGAACAGTAAGAAAAACACAACACAGCCACTAGCATGGCCACTCATCTGGTCAGATTTAATTGCTACATCTAAGCATTTGAAAAATGTATGTTTAAACATCTTGACTCTTAAAAATGAGAAAAGGCATAGGGAAGCCATTAAATTTTAAGATTTAGAAAAAGTTGATGAAAATCACTTAGCAATGATAGTATGTCAAAGAAATAAGGTGCCTTCTATAAACAAATATCTAAATATGCAAAAATATCTTGATTTTTCATGAGAATATCACTTTGCTGCCAGGGCATGTTTTCTGTTATTTTATTTTTATTTATTTATTTTTTGTGGTGCTGGGCAATAAACCTAGGACATGGCAATGTTAGGCACATGATCTACCATCACGTCACATCCCTATCCAAATTTGTGTTAAACTACCACACTGTTAATTTTTCTCCCCATTTAAACTCTTGCATTTATAAGTTCTTAAACTTATGGAACTTGAAAGACATTGTAACATCCTGAATAGATAAGAATTCTCCATTTATTACTTTATTCTAGAAGACAGAATAAAAGTGGGTCAGTTCTGAAGGAAATGATGGCTACACATATAAATAATGTAAACATGCCTATCACTATCTTGGGAAGGACATTTATCATGTAGACAGCTATAGATACCCAGATCTGGTTTCCCGGTTAGAGCTCTCAATTTTTAGTTGTCTCTTAGAAACTTGATTATTATCAGTTAAAAATCACCAGAGGATTCTGGCAATGATTTAACTTGTTTGACTTTCTTAAACTAAGAATTAACATTCAGACTGTTGTTGACAAAATATTTAACTTTCCCAAGCCACTTGTTTGAACAACTTTTCTAATATTCCTCAGAAACTTGGGAAGGTCACACCTTGTAGAAGCTTCCCAGATCTACACAACTGCCCTGTTGAGGACATGCATTTAAATACACCCAAGACTTTTGCAGCATTGCACATTTTAAGTAGAATTTCCTGGGATTTCACAAACACTTGAGTACGTCAATATCTCAGTCTTATCTTGACCACCCTAAGTTTAAAATACTAATCCCTCTATTTACGAGAAGAGTTATTTCACCATGTCAAACACACAACTGCAGGCTGAGTATACTTTTAATCCCAAGGGCAGCATTATAGGTCTATTTTATCAATAAATGCTAGGTGACTGTCCTAGGTCACCTAGCTGGTTAGTGATCAAGCAAGTACAAAAGAAAAGAATACAGGCTCCTTATCTGATTTGCTCTCTTTCTTCTACATCTCTTTAGAGAAAAAGATAATTTGAAGCCAGATGACTAGGAACTACATATCTACTCATTCTAGCAATACAGTCTATATAAAAGAAAAAAAAAAACTTGTCTCATGTACAAGATAAAGATCACTAATATACCATGAAGCTCTAACTTTACTGTTCCATGAACCAGCAATTATTTAGTTTCACAGTTCATTCAAAGATTCAAACATACTCCACCAGAAAAATGATTTAGTGCCTAAAACCTGTCTAAGTGGTTAGAAATGCAGATCAGCTCAAAGCCCTACAATCTCAACCCTCTAAAAGGCTGTGTTTCTGCAGTCTCTGCAGCAGTGGGGCTTCCCCTGAACTTGCACTTGAGCTAAATGAAGAAACTGGCTGAGTAAGGGCTGTAGAATTAGGCTTTCAATGTGGACAGAATTAGAACTGGCTTAGAGGTTATTCTTGCATTGTTCTTGAAACTTGGCCTATTGAAAGGATTCAGATACAATATATTCTTTGCAGTGGAACACTCCTCCAAGTCAGCGTAATCTCTCTGAACAGAAGTTGCCCTTTCTCCTTCATTCAGCAAATATTCTCCACTCTTTAGAAGGATTGTACTAGAAGATACGTGGGATGCAGAGCTTTTTGTCTGAAGACACAGAACACATGTGGTTTTAGATGATGAATATCCTTTCCCTTTGTCCAAAGGACATTTATGGTCACTTATGGCATACAAATTAACTATTAAAGTGATACATTCAATATATGCACACCATTTAAATCTGGTTATGGACACAGTAGCAACAAAATTAAAAAAGGATTCTGACACCTTATCTGAGCAAAGTCCCTCTTACACCAACAATGTCTGCAAATGAGAGGAGTCTAGTAAAATGAGACCTGGCAGTGCAGTGGGTGAATCACTCCCAGATTCCCAGGCCACCCTTTGGACACAGTGTTATCAGGTTAACATAGCACATACATTACTGCCTCTGAGAACCATATTGAGTAACAAAGAACTGAATTTCGAAGACAAAATGAGAGGGAATTTCCAATAGCCAAATGGGGTCAATCAACTTTGCAATTCACACATTTGTAGTGAAGTGATAGAAGAAAGCTAACCTTTTCTTCTTAAGCTATATCAACCCTCCTACATCATTACTACATGCAGGGAGTTCTTCCAAATAAATGTTTTAGGACATGCTTGGAGGGTACAAGGGAGAATAGAGACTCCTGCTGAGACTAGGGGTAGCAGAGCAAACACTTTTGGGCTTCTTTAGCTTTAAGCATGGAGTGGAGTGAAGCCAGACACAATTTCTTCACTCCCCTGATAGCGTGGCATCACTACTGTAGTCACAATAACCACTGAAGTCCGCTCCATTTCTCATCCTGAAACATTCTAGAAAACAGACAGCTTCTTCCTACTTCCAAGTTGAACAAAAGAAAAAAAATCTAAAAAACAAGGCTCTAGGTGGACATATCCATTCTCCGGCACAGACTGGTTTATGATGGCCCTAGGAAAAGTACATGCTGCTGTGGTCCTCCCAAAACCCTTCGAGTTTTGGCCCTCAGGGCAGAAAGCAGCCTTCCCCATTCATGGGTGGCTTGGGTGCTTTTCTCTCAGTCTCATCTGCAGACACACTTAACAGGAGACTGAGGCACACAAAGCTGCATTATTGAGAGACTTGCAGACAGATTATAAATTACTGGGGACAATTAAAGCATTTAGCTCCTTTTGGCTGCAGATGCTGGTGACACACAGATACATACAAACTTCATTCTTCTCACCACTGGAGCAATTCTTTACCCTCTTCCTTCTCTCCTTTACAAAACAAACTCCAAGTATAGTGCTAGGGAATTCCAAGAAAAAGTGGGGGTTGCAGCAGGTGGCAAAGAAAAGGAATCAGGCCTTGAACCTCCAATATAACCTCAGAGGGTAATTTATGCATTCAGGGATAAAACACTAAACACTGGAGAATTTAATTCTTGATAGTTCATTTTCACTTGGAGCTGGATTTAAGGATTTGCAGTTCTAGGAATCCTAAGCAAAAATGTATGTGGCTGAGAAGAGCAGTACTTTGGCCCTCAGAGCTTCCTGGAAATATCACCATCATAGACCTAAGGCAGGGATCAGAGAGAGCCAGGGCTGGACGATGCTCAGAGCTCATTTTCAGGATCTTTCGGAAGAGTTTGACGAAGCACCATCCTTTCTTTTGGGCCTTCTGAGTACTTTTGGGCTTTCAAAGCCATTTCCTGTTTCTGTCTTTCATCAGGGCTGCCTGACGGAAACACAGCTGTGATGAAAACAAACTCAGAACTCTAGAGCCCCTTGGAACTTAAAGGAAAAGCCCATAGGCTATAGGGAGGGTTGCAACCTTCTACCCAGAGGCCACTGACCCAGCAGTTTGGAGGAAGTCAGCACACAGCAGGCAAAGCATCACCTGACCAAGACTGGCACCAAAAATCAGTGATTCAAGGGATAATCCTTCTGGGTGGGGCATGTCTGTGCTTCTGAGAAAACACTTCCAGTCAGAAACTAAATCACAACTTTTGGGTTTGATACACTGTCCCCACCAGTGGTTAGAAACAAGGTACTTCCTAGGATGATATCTGAATAACTAGCCTATCTGCCAGTCCATTTTCATGAGTGCTGTGTGTTAGCACTATTTGTGGGAATATCTAGTTAAGAAACTAGGCGGGGCTCAGGTATGCTGAAGTCTAAGGGAATCAGATTACATACGTCTTAAACACTTTTTTTTTGGTCATCTCTTTGGGATATTTTCCCCAGTCTTCTGACTGAGGAGACACTCAAGGCACTTGCTCTGTGTTACAGAGCACTATTAGTGTTCTCTTAACCTCAGGAGAAGGGGTGCTTCACAGGAGGAAAGGGAAGGGGAATGGGTGAGGGCAAAGGTTTTGAGAAGGTCAGCTGAGCTGATAAATGCTTTTTGGTTGAAGAATGGCTAATTGGGCCTCCTCAGAGCAGGCTAGTCAAAGCAAGAGGGTAATCCAGAGAGGGCCTTCGTAGTCTTTTCTTTTACAAGGTGTCAACTCCCCTGAGAGCTTCTTATCAGTGAAGGAATACCCGTGCATGAGCACCAGTGAATTAGATGGGGAAGAGTATAAAACCACATAGACAACACATCCAATGGCCTTTGAGTAGTCAGGGACATCTTGGCCTATCTGTTGTTCATCAGGCCAAGACAACCACTGACTTTACAAAAGGCCACGCACCCAAAGCCAGAATCATGACAAAACCAGGTGCCTTACCGCAATCAGGGCTGAGTTCCTCTGGTCCCCTGGGGTTGACGCTGGCGGCTGCTGCTCTCCATTTATCCCACCACTGCCACCATTATTGCTACCGCTCAGCAGATGCTGCTGGTGGTGGTGGTGATAGTCTGGTGGGGGCGGTGGGGCTGCTGTTGCTGCTGCCTGGGTGGCCGTGGCAGGGGCAGCAGGGGGCGGTGGAGGGGCGGTGGTGGTGGTGGCAGCAGTGGTGGTGGCCTTGGTGTGTTTGCCAGCCTTCCTTGCCCCCTGGCCGTGCTGTACAAGGCTCAGGAGCTGCAAGGTGCTCTCCCTTTCGCGGTCTGAGCTCTCGGCCCTACCACGTTCATAGCGTCCTTCACAGCTCAGGTGGTGCTGGCGGCAGACGGCAATCCGAGCCCTCAGGCGCTCCACGATAGCACTGTGCACTCTAGGGGTGACTGAGCCCCCTCCGAGGAGCCCCGCCCCAGAGGCCCCCCCCAGCCCTCCTGCGGAGGCCTGCGGGGGCGCTGTGTCCCCCATCCTACTGGACACGATGATTGCTGCCTCTGGGATGGTGAAGTGGAAAGAAGCTACTTCTGGCTATGGCAGGCAAATCTGTTTTTGACAATGTGAGCTCAGTGTTCAGGCCACATGAATAGAGGTCTTCAGAGGTTGAGGGGAGCAGTGCAGAAGGTGTGGGGGAGGGGAGTTAGTAGAAAAAAAAAGAGTGAGGAGAAAGAATAGATACCAATCACCAATCGGAGAGGATAAGTTGGAAACAAACCCTGATCAACTTACTCTAATTGCGTTTGACAGCTCCGGAGAAGTTGGACACAGTTGATGGATATTTTTCCCCCAACAAGCTGACAAGAGCCACTAGGCACTTTGTAAACACATGATCTGGGGGTTAGTTCAATAATTCAGGGATTTCCAAGCAAGAGGCAGGAACACATAGCGAAAGGAGCGGAGAGAGGTGTTAATAGAGAGCTGGACTCCCCCTCACCTAGTTATTTCGGAAGCTTCTTTGTGAGGATGTTTCTGTAGAGAAACATTTCTACCACGGTCTGGGCAATCAGCAGCCTTTACTTTTTCTCACGTTAAAAAGGCAAGAAAAGAAAACAACAACGGAAAAAAAAAACAAAAAACAAAAAACCCCCCAAAAAACAAAAAAACAAAACAGTGCTGCTTCAGAACGTTTTTGAAGTCAATGTTCAAACTGTACAAAAATCAAGGGTGACTGTCTTTTGGCTTTTGACTTTTCTCCCTTTCCCTTTGCTCCGGTGTTCTCTCCTCCTGGGGTTACTGTAGGATGTTGTCTTCTCCCAGAAGGAGACAGCTTTTCAATCCTTAACAATGTCAGTAATTGGACTTTGGGACCATGCTTTTTTCTTCAGCTAATCCAATCACTGGTAAAATCCTCCTTCCCCCTAAGGTTTCCTAGCCTTAAATGAAAGCACTCTAAAGTGGCTAGCCTCTGAGAGAGATCCTTCAACACATTTTTTCTTTCCCCGGTTACGTTTCTATTCCTCACCCCCCGGCTCTTTTCTAAGACAGTATCGAGAGAGACAAACTCTTCCGAGAGTAATTTACAAACGATGGTCAAACTTACAAACTTCCAGCAAATTGCACCGAGTCATGTCCAGCCACTTTTCCGTCCACTTTTGTACATTCCATCCCCGGCCAGTGGATCTCAGGGTCTGGACTCGCAATAAGCAATGTGATTCTATCGCTTGTATTGCTCCGCTTTATAGATTAAAAAAAAAAAAAAAAAAGAAAAGAAAAAAAAGAATGAAAGAAAAAGAAAAGTAGCTTGTATTTTCCTTTCTCTTTCTCCTCTGTTAGCCGTTCGCTGACACTGGCTCCCGCCCGGAGTCACGGCGATACACAGGCTTTCATTGTGCTCCGATAGGAGAGGGAGAGAAAGAGAGAGAGAGAGAGAGACAGAGAGGGAGAGAGCGAGCCCGCGAGCTGCGGTGGGGGGGCGGGGAGGGCGGGGGCGCTCGCTCGAGCCTCCCTGGTGGAAGACTGGTGCCACTGCTCGTGTGAGTAATCGCAGCCAGGCACCGGGGAAAGGGGAGCACAGAGGGCCTCCCAGTGGCCGAAGAGGTAAATCCCAAAGCCTGCACATGTCAGCCAGCGGCCCTCGCTCAGCTCAGCCGCTGACTGGGCCACGCGGGGAAGAATGGGGAAATTCCCCGGCGTCTATGCAACTACTTCACCCGCTCTAAATGTTTAAGAAATTCCCAGCCAGGGAATGTATTTTCCCTTTCAGACCTCCGTGATGCCCCACCCCCCGGATATCGTTTTCATTTTTCAGTACGCTGTAAATGACACCACTGAGAGCTCTGGGAGAGCTGGGTGAAAGCTAAGGAAATGTTCATAGAGAGGAAAACTGGCCCCGATATGTCGGGGATGAGCGAGGAGAGAAAAGAAAAATCAGTGTTATTTCCTGGCTGGCTCTGAGTGTGGTTCTGGATAAGTCGATGTGGGTGGTCATAAGCAAATCAGCTGGGATAAATATTTTATGTGGGTGATGAAATCATCAATACCAGTTTTAGAAAAAAAGGGGTTTTCTTAGCAAATTCAAGATTGCTCGGGTCGAGCAAAGGTGTGTCCTATCCGTAGTTATCTGGTTTATGCACTCAGCACAATGAAGAACGTCAGCATGGGCCAGGTGGGTTCCACATTTAATAACAACCTGAGTAGCTCTCTTACAAAGAACTTTGTCCTCTCATCTTCAGATGACCCTGTCTTTAGTGTCAAATTGGTGTGTTCTGCTTGTCAGTTATGGAGTACGATATGGGAATATCTAATAATTGTATGTGAGCATAATATTGGAAGACAAGACTCAAAATAACTTGCCGGTCCAAATTTGTAAGTCATTTGGACATGAACTCTCGAGCAGTAGAGCTTCATTAATCTTAACCAACTCTGGCATTTCAGTAACATGATCCTGTTTCGAACTGAGCTATGGAAAGAAATGAAAAGGCAAAACCAGCGCAAACATTTCAAGACGGGGTTTCTTCCTCCTGGGCTGGCTTACTGAGGTACATTTTGTTTTCACACATCTTGTTGCACTGGAAGCGAGAAGTACATTCTGTAGGATACAGTTTAAGTATCCTTTATCCAAAATGCTAAAAGCATGTTAGAAGTTCTTCGGATTTTGGAAAATTCACACAATCAGCCCTTTAATCTACCATGCTGGTACTCAAAGATCTTGAATATAAGACCATTTCAGGTTTTGTAATTTGGGATTAGGAATAATCAGTGTATGTAACTTTTTCAGTACTGATGATTGAAGGCAAGGACTTTACACTGAGCTACATCTCAATTACTTTTTATTTTTTCACACAAGTTCTTGCCAGGCTGCTAAGTTGCCCAGGCTGGGCTGAGACACACAATCCTCTTGTCTTAGCCTCTGCTTTCAACTTTTCATTGGAACATACTTCTACCTTCTCCTTTTGAGCTTTTCATTACTCATTTGAAGAAAGGTAGAAATAGGTCTGTTAAGTGAAAAAAATTTGAGTGCTGTCACGTGTTATTAAAAACGAAGTTTTGTCCATTTTATATTTGATTTTTAAAAATTCCATTCATTAAACAATATCTTTTTACCATTAGAGTATATTATATTCAGCAATCATAATTAATGAAAGAAAATATTTAAATGTGAAAGGAAATGTTCATTCTTTACCTCTGCAAAAACATGATTTGATTAATAACATGGAGTCTTATTAAATCAGCTATCTGCAATTATATACAGTGGACTGGTGAGTTCTAACTGGCCTGACAAACAAACAACTTGGGTTATGACTAGGGTTTTAGTTTTAACTTACAACCAAATTCGAGTTACAACATGAATAGCAGCCACTTGGGCATCCAGATGGTCTCAGATGCAGACTTAACCCTTTAAGAGTTCTGGAAGGAACTTCCTTTCCTGTGTGGGGTTGACAAATTCTGGGTCAATGTGTCCCTAAAGATACTGAGATCTTCCTGGATGAAAGTGTAGCCTAAAATTACACAGGAGAGAGACTTGGAAGGCTTTGTTGAGGTGCCTGAGTCTTCAATGGACAATTTAACTTATAAGCAGCCAACTGAGCTCATAAGCAGAGTCCACTGTAAATTATAAAATTAAAATGACATAAATATATCAAAATAATACATACTGGAACATAAAATTTATATATTTATGCAGTATTATGTGATGATTAAACACAAATATACACTGTGTGATACCATTCTGTTCACTGCCTTCACACCATGTGAAAGGAATTACAGGCAGGCCACGGTAGGCCTTGTGCAACAACCATCTCTCAGCCAACACACTAGAGGCTCAGAGAACCCTGTAATACCCACAAGGAGTGAGCAGCCAATACAATTATTCACCTGAATGTGGGAGAAGTGTATGGCCAATTCCACACAACTACCTAGGAAGTAAGCATTTCTTTTTTGTCCTTTGTCTCGGGCTTTGATCTCTCTCTCATAACTTAGAGCCCAATGAATTCTTTCAAGTGTGACTCCTACTCTTCTGTTTTCCTCATCATCTCTGTTACACAGTTACCTAACACTTAAGTAACACTATAGCAACGAATGCCTAGATGTAAAATATTCTGTGATGTGAGATTTATAAGCCTACAAGCTATCTTTTAGTGTTGTAATTGGATCAATGATACTAAAGATAGTGGTAAAAATCATACAGCATAATACCAGTAAAAGCTAATACTATTTTCAGTGTTTTTTCTCATAAACTATCTGACTGATGCTCTGGTCCACGTTAACTTTTTTTTTCACTTCTTAGCAGCCTGTTTCTGGCACTCTTTTGATGTTAATCATAGTCCTCAAACCTCTAGTATCCCCCAAACAGCCACTGAAATAGTGTGCTCAGTTGGAATAACCGGACATCAGAAAAACTACCTCTAAGCATTTAGTTATCAACACCCTCTCTTCTTACTGTAAAAGTGCTTCAAACCAAGAATATGCTGGATCTAGGAATTGAATTTGCTACTATCATAAGTTACTGGCATAATTAGTGCCTCATAAACTAATGAATGCCATTAAAATACTAAATAAGTATATTTTTAAAAACTTTCCCTCTTCAGCTGTCCTAAGGTTGTCTGCAGTGTCCTATGTCAAAAGCGATACTTCCAAGGTCATCAGAGATACTTTAGAGAGCACACTCTTCCATTTTATTTTGTTCAGTAGCACGTTTGCCAAAAATAATGAATGCCTTCACTGTGAGGAGTTGGTACATAAAGGCTTCCTTTTCACTAATCACTTGTGTGCCTTTAACCTTCCACTGTGACTACCAGTTCTCTTCGAAATCTGCTTTGCCTTTTGGTACATTGTCCCTTCACTTTTACTCTTTAACTGTGGCTTCATTTCTATCCCCTGAATTTAGTTAAATATTATCTCCTCTTCTGCCAGAGAAATACGAATTAGAGATAAATGCTAAACGTTTTATTTCAGACTGTTGAAAAATCTATGTATTTCTCATTAAACACCTGAGGGTTTTCTTTTTAATCCAGTTTAAAGAAAAAAATAATTACAGGAAATAAATTGCAGAAAATATTAACAAATTTCCACTTAAAGTCTTCAGTATGATGTAGCTTCTCATATGTAGAGATTTATATCATGAATCACATAATAGAAGCAAAGTTCAGCCAACACTTCCAATAATAAAAGTTTCTAAAATTCCACAGCACAACACATTCTACTAGAATATTACTTTCAAGAACTAAAGACAGGGTTGGCTCCTGTCTTGCAAGTGCAAGGGCCTGGTTTGATCCCCGATAACTACATACAACAATGCTGGGTGTGGAGACTCATACCCACCAGCAATCAGAAGCACATACCACAGGGCCGGGTGTGGTGGCTCATGCCTGTAATCCCAGCACTTGGGAGACAGAGGCAGGAGGATTGCTGTGAGTTCAAGGCTAAACTCAGGCCAGCCTGAAACCCTGTCTCAATAAAAACCAAAAAAACAAAAAAGAATATAGGGCTGCCGATTTAGCTCAGTGGTAACGTGCCTACCCTGCAAGCAGAAGGGCCTGAGTTCAATCCCTGGTACCAAATACATAAATAAATAAATAAAGATAAAGAATAGACAGTGCTTATTTTTTCACTTTTAACACTTTATTATACTGTGGGAAGTTTTAGATGTGCAAAGCAATGCAGATACAAAATATACTTTTAAAACCTTTTGGGCAGGGCTTGTTTTTGATAGCTTCAGACTCTAACATATACAGATATGAGAAAGTTATGAATAAAAAAAAGTTTCAGTCATCAACATATAGTAAGTGAACAGAAAAAGAATATTATAAATGTGAAATACATATCTTGAAATTTTTATAGAATGTCAGGTTCAGAGACTTTGGAGACTTGAAATCTATTCACAAGGGAAATGTTAGAAAAGGAAAAAGCACCCCTTTCCAACTCACAGTAGACAGACTAAGATTGATTCTGAGATGAAGGGGTGAGCTTAAGGGCACACTGAAGCTTCTGGCATGGCTACAGAGATGATAAAAGACCACCTATGATAGTAACATAGTAGTCAAAGATATATCTGAGATCTTTCCTGCTGCCCAAGGTAATAAACAGACCTGTACAGAGACACAATAATAAATACATACAGATGTTCTTTGAATATATTTTAAAAATATTGTGTTTTCGTTAAAATGAAAAAAATGAATACATTCACTTGAAAGTCATCTATTAAGAATACTGATAACTTTAAAATACATTTATGGACTTCAAAACTGTTAATTTTGGGTCAGAGATTTAGCTCAGTGGTTCTGGCACCTGCCTTGCAAACCAAAGGCCTAGGTTTGATCCCAGGTAACCACATACAACAATACTGGGTGTGGAGACTCATGCCCACCAGCAATCAGTACCACAATCCACAGTGCTGGGCATGGTGGCTCATGCCTACTATCCCAGCACTCGGGAGGCAGAGGCAGGAGGATTGCTGTGATGTGAGTTTGAGGCTGAGCTCATGGCCAGCCTGAACTACAAAGCCAGACCCTGTCTCAAAAACAAAAACAAACAAAAAGAACCACAAACAAACAAAACAATAAACTGTTAACTTTATATCTTACATATATGTCAAATAAAAGTTTACTAGATTATAGAGTGCTATTTCAAGGGTATATGGATGAATATACATTAACAAGAAAATTTTCCCATGAATATACACATAAAATATATAAATCTGCCACATGATACACAGAAACAAGACTCATGATCTTCTCATTTACAGGAATTTATAAAATCTTCTCTGAAGGAAATTGTTACAATTCAAACTTCTCATCTTGAAAGTAATCCGCTAAATTGAGATATTCTTGAAGTTTATCATATTTCTGCACATACAATAGAAAAGTTTGTTATTTTACTCAGAGGAGTGAAGATGACCTTTTCAAACTGCAGCCACAAGCAGGAATCAGTTCATTTCATGGTAATTCTGAATGAGAATTGTTTTATTATAAATAGGAACTTAATTTTAAATACGTATTTATAACTCAAAAAAGCATTGGAAAGAAATAGTATTAATTTTGTAACTGTCATCAATAATTTTCTTATTAAACTTAGAATAAAAATGTAATAATTTCAATAAGTATTTAACAAAACTTTGGGAAGCATTTGCCACATACTGGACTAACGACTTTTTAAATGAGAATAGAAGGAGAATAATGTTAGATATTACTACACTAATAACAGTCAGTAATAAGTCCATAAAAAGCACAGCTAGTGTTACGAGGGTTCAGAAGACAAGTCATGGTTAACTGAAGTGACCAGATTTAGCAAGCAGACAAAAGGTTAATGGCAAATGTTTTCTGCATGAGAAAAGTGTTCATTCAAAAGTGATGCAACAAGGAAATAGCGGATTTAAGGTAAGAAGAAGTTGGGGGGGGGGAGGGAGAATAAACTGAACCAAAAAGATTGAGATCAAGAATAAGAAGTACATAACGATAGGTTAAGGAGCTGGGCCATACCTCAACAGGGAATAGAACGCTGCCAAAGGTTTGAGAGCAGGGGACTCATTTGATCTGAAATGCACCTTAAGGAAACTGGTAAAATAGCCACTCTAGAATGTTTTGGCAATTAGTTATTAATAGGTGGTCAGAATTTAGGCCACAGGGACCCAAATTTGAGGGCCAGCAAGGTAGCGGACACAGAGCAAGGTAGAACTAGTTAAGAGAGGAGTCAAGGGTGAGTGACAGTAGAAGAGTGGCAGGCTATTTACCTCACAAACCTATTTGGGGAGTGAAAGAGATACATGTGTTCTGTTTGGGACCCACCTTGTACCAAGAGGTGAGTGCTAATTTGAGGAGACTCAATGATGTAATGGTTTCTGTATTCTGTATTCTGTTTCTGTATTCTGTTTATAAATTCTGGGGGATCTACTTCCAAAGAGATGAGAGAAAATTCCGATAACCTTAACTTTTCTGATGATATAGAACTACATAGAGAATGTGAGGAATGCACTTTCTTTCTAGATAAGGCCAGAAACACTTTTATATATTGGTTTTTTTTTTTTTTTTTTGGTGACAGGGTCTCCCTTTGTAGTTCAGGCTGGTCTGAACTCAGGCCCAAACTCACAGCAATCCTCCTGCCTCTTCCTCCTGAGTGCTAGGATTATAGGCATGAACCACCATGCTTGGCACTGTGGTATGCGGTGCTGATCGTTGGTGGGCCTAAAATATGTTGATATATAGACATAAAATATGTTCATAATATATGTTGCTATATTTTCTATCTTTTTAGTATTCTTGTATCCATCATACCATCCTAACAAACCTGTCAATGGCCCAGGCAGCCCCATAATAATATATATTTTTTTCTTAATAAAAACATATTAGAATTTTGCCAGTGATCTACTACAGTATTTTAGAATGAGATATATATTATATTTGTATTTTAGTCTTATAATAATTATCATATCTTGTTTTGTATTCAAGTTGCTTCTATATTTCTTATTATTAGATTAAAAACAAAGAATGATAGTTGAACTGTTAGGAGGAAGGATAAAAACCATTCAATTCAACCATTAATTCAAGTTAGTACGTCTTTATATCCTGAGATAATAGAAGAAAAATGCTTAAAGAAGGGACAAGTAAGAAAAACATCAAAGTGTGAAATGCAAACTGGAAGCAGAAATACAGGAACAAACAGTTCGTGCAAAGCACAAGGATTTGGAATAAATGGGAGGTGAGAACAGAAACAGAGTTAGATGGGATTTCAAGCACAGAGCTCAGTCATTCTGAAGGGTCAGAGTAACCATGGGCCAGAGTTGCAAGTGAAGAAGATACACATGACAGAATGCATGCAGTGCTGTCACTCAAAGGCACAAACAGAGAGGGACAGACAAGGGTGAGAGTGGCAAATGGAGGAGGGTATTACAAATTCTGAATTTCACCACAGCGCAGAAGTGCAATGGGTTTCCAGAAATCCTTTGAGAAAGTCCTAGGCAAATAATTTTTTTTAATGAGGGGAACCTCAAAAAGAAAAGGAAGCTCTTTAATATTTTTATGTGAAAAAGACATTACCTCTTAACATAAATGGCCTTGAGATGCCTTCAATGCCTAATACTAAATATTATTCTTTATGCATAATATAACATTTGACATTCTTTCCCTAAGAATGTTTTATTGCGGATTCTTTCTCTTGTCTCAAACCTCCTTAAGCTTTCTGTGAGTCACAGAACTGTGTGTGAGGCACATAATTTGGAAAAGATTGTTTTCAGTAAGTCTGTTTCCTATATAATGTATAAAATATGCACAGTAATTTTTCTACTTTGTACACAAACTTTTATATATGTGGTATACAAATGGGTTTTTTCAACTCAACTAGGGAGTTGAGAATACTTCAAGTCATCAATAGGAGCACTTAAGAACTGAAGTCTGGGAAAACGAATAATGAAGTTATGGATTAGTGATGGCTTTCCCAAATCCAAATGGAGAGAAAAGCAAAGAGAAGGATGGGGGAAGAGAATCAAATGAGAGAAAGAAGACTTAAGGATCAAGATGGCAGGGGCAGGCAAGATCACTGGGGGGTGGCCAGTGGTGGGAGGATAAATGTCAAAAAGGAAACCAATCATGGTGCCATTCCCTCGTCTGGGAGACTTCTATCAAACATGTGCTGGGAAATTCCTGTTTCATCACTCTCCACTTCTAGTGGCAGCTGAAATAAGGACCTTCTGAATAAGGACCTTCTGAAATAAGGACCTTCACATTCAGCTATATCCTCAGCCCTTTTTATATTAAATTTTGAGACAAAATCTCTCTAAATTACTGATTTTCCCAGGCTGGACTCAAACTTGTGTGACCCTCTTGTGTTGATTTCCCATAGTGCTAGGCTCAGAGGCCTTCACCATCATGCCCAAGTTCGTTCTTTCATTCATATATATATTTTTAAATATACTGTTATCTTGAGTTGCCTGAAAAAAATATGTATAACTAGATTTAAGAGACTGCAATGCTATTATTGTTCTCCACATATCATAAACAAAACTCAAAGCTCTGTGAGCACAGCAGAGCTTATGAGCTGCCAGCAGATCTTCGGGATTCCAGTGCACTCTTCAAAACTCTCACTTTACCCCTGATATCAAATTTAATATTCAATAGGATAAAGGGAAATCAAAATCAGTGCCATGGCCCGAACCTCTGCTTTCCCCTCAGTCTTCGTTTACTGTGCTCACTGCTCAGTCCCATGTCCTCAAGAAGAGGATGTGGGTGGTATTAGAACTGGGAGCCGAGATTCCTCTGACTGGCACCAGGTACATCTTCAGGCTCAGGTCACAAGAACTGTTCTAAAGAATAGGAAGCAGACAAGCAGAGATGAGTCCTATATTTTGTCAAAGAAAATAAGGGAACTTAATATACATGTAAGGATTACACATGTAGAAGTGAAAGGACAGAGGTCCTTTATTAAGGGAGAGTATTATTGCTCACTGAAAGTTACCTGATGAGCAGAGTGAATTTTGGGAACATTGTTGAATCTATTCAGGGTAGTATAATGATAACCATGAAAGGAATGGGTAGAAGAAGAGAAAAAACAAAACAAAACAAAAAAACAACATGCAAAAAAAAAAAAAAAGAAGAAGAAAGAAATCCAGAACAGGGAGAAAAGAGATTCTCTTTTAATTGCTATTTTCCTTTAATAATTTTTATTTTATTTTGCTGGTCATAATTAGGCTCCAGAATCTACAGAAAGAGGTGGTTCTAATATCTCATCTTACCTTTTTAATCCAGCCATTTTCTTTTGACTGACTGAAAATTCTTTCCACTGCTTCTTTGACTTCTTCATCCTCAACTTTAACTGTCTTTGCAATGGAGCAACATTTCTGGTACAGTTTGAATTTGAAATGTTTCAGATTATGGTAAATTCTGGTTCGATTAGCACAAATTCTGCCAACAATAAATACCTAAACCAAGAAATAAACAATATAATTGCACATATGGAATGAATCATGTAGTAATCTATCTATCTATCTATCTATCTATCTATCTATCTATCATTTCTATTTCTTTAATAGAACCTAGCAAATGAATTATTAATTTTATTTTAGATATTTATATAATGATTCTGTTGTTTTCTCTTATACAGTCACCAAAAACTGAGCATCCACTATGTTTCTGATATTTAGTTAGGCACCAGAGATAAAGTTTCTTGTCTTTATTAGGGAGGTACATTCTTGGGATTATAAAATGATGTGACAAATGCAATGTATAAATATAATCAAGAAGCTGGTGAGGAGTGATATTTAATCCAATCCAGAGAGAAGGGAGGTCTCCAAATCTGTGATGCTTAAACTAAATGTTCAAATACAGATTTATTCAAGTTTGGGATGAGAAATGGTTTGTAGGGCAGAAAGCATGTCTCTACATGAAAGCAAGAGATATGTATGTTGCATGTACCTATCTGATAGTGTTCAACAGATGAACATGTTGCCAAAATCAATTCAAGCTGGATTTTGATGACTGGCAGGATTCAGGGTTGTTACTTTTTTGAGAAGATGGTATTTTGGACAGCTTATAGCCTTTTAAAAAATTTCCTGAAGCTGAAGAAAAGTATGTTCATGCTTCTGTGAAAATCTTCTTGCTTTTGAGAGCATTAAAATTAATTAGGTATTATAATTTGAAGAATTATTTAAAATAATTTATTTATAATTATTTTATTTATAAAATAATTTGTTTATAATTAAAAATTATAATTTTTTATTAAATTAGCTTTTCCATTTCAGCATTATCATTGAACCAGTTCTGGTAGTAAAGAGTATTAAAATAATTCAATAGTTAGTATATTTTCCTTAGGAAAAAAAGACACCAGAATAGTTGCAGTGCTTTTTAGGGGTTCCCTCCCTGTGTGTCTATTTCTGCCATTAAAGTCAAATGTGCAGAAAGTCTTCTAGAACTATTATAGAAAAAATAGTCAACCAATACTGCAATCTGTAGTTCTATCATATTGTACTTCTACAAAATAAGAGAAATCTTTTTGTTCAAAAAATTTAAGTTAGAATAAAGGGGGAAGAAGTATGTAAAATTCTTATTTTAATTTTTCCTCTCTGAAACAAAAGTAACATTTGCAAATATTTCTTTCCATTTTTCAATTTCTTTTTTAGCATCCGCTTACCTTTATAAAATTGATATTCCTTGAATTATCTTTAAAATATTCTCACACTATTTTTCCCTAAATGTGATCACATTTTACACACAAAAGTCTAATTTTATATGGCAGAGCCCCAGTGTTGTAAGATTTCATAGAAAACAGTAGATACATATAATAAGTTTAATAGTGCAAGTGGACTGATCCCCTCACCCTATCCCTATTTTCACATGTGTTGTTATAGCTCATAACAGATGAATTGAGGAGTACAGTACAGAACAGCTTACACTGCAGTATTTTACTTGTATAAAGTACCAAAACAGGCAATTGTATTCAGAGGTACTTCCTCTTACCGAGGTACATTTCTGTACAATAAGGAAACCTGTGTAACAGAAAGATAGCATCAAAAGGATGAAATGCTGTCTGAGTGCTCACAAAGCAGATAAGCAGGACACCACAGAAATGATTACTTATCTGTGCCGGGTTATCACATTTCTATGAATGATAAATTGGAGGGTAACTGAGTCACTTGTTATCAACAAGAACCAAGGAGTCCATACATCCATAGACATAAAGCAAAAGGATGCTAAGCTACAGAACAATAGAAAGGATCTGATTTGTAATTTATTAGATACATGATGTAGATGTGTAAATTAATATGAGATAACAAAGGAAGGCAAAGATACAGCATGAAACATGCATTACGCAGTATGAGGACACGGTAATATCCAGCCAATGGCAGGTAATTTATTGAGTCATTTATTTAGGCTCTCTTTTATTTATATGTCTTAATTAAGTTGCTTATTTATGTTAGTATATGTTTGGAGTACATACTAATTGCATTCATCATGGGGGTTGGCACCCATATGTAATATATTTTAATTCTTTTTATGTCTCCTTCCCCTCCTCTCCTTCCCAACTCTTCCATTTTTTGGTCTTCTCACCTGCAAAAGATCTATGTATGTTCTTGTTTCCTATACCAATCTTTCACTTTTCTCTTTATTTATACTTTGGGTTTCTCACAGAAGAGAAACCACATGATATTTAAGCTTGTCTGATCTATTTTACTTAAAATTATAGTCTCAAGGTAAATCCATCTCATTTAATACCCGGAGAAGTCAGGTCCTTGTGGAAGTAAATGTATGGAGCTCAAAGAAAGGAAGCAGTGAGAAAAGTTTGTCTTCTGTTTTTAAGTTCGAACAAACAGTGCAATAGATTTACTAAGAGATTTTATTCCTCCTGATCTGTTTTTTTTTTAAATTATCTTTATTGGTACATTAAATATACACATCATGATTGCACTCCATAATGGGGATTTGTACCAGTATAAGACACAACTTAATTCTCATTTTTTCCCATAGCCTCACCCACCCTACCACCCCCCCATATATATAAAATTTGTTTCCTTACTTTTTTTTTTTTTTTTTTTAATATGGGTACTTTATATACTGTCACTTGCCTCAAAATTACTATTTCTCCCCAGGAGGTTTTAAGCATCTTAAAGAGCTCAGACACAAGCTGTGCAAAACAAAAAGTGAGTCAAGTTTCTGTCTTTAGTTTTCTCAGATGCTTTTCAAGCTTGATGTCCTTCTTTGCTTCAGGTAACTCCCCTCCCATCTATGCTCTCAGAATTCAAACAATCTGGTGGTGGCATCTCAGTACCCTGCCCAATACCACTGTAACTAAATTATTCCTTTTAACTGCACTGTCTCTCAAAGCATTTGTTTAAAGAAGCTATTCTCTGGTAACTGAAGAGGAAAGTTCTATCATTAAACAAATTCACTGTTATGCAGTCTTTTAAAACATTACATACACCTTGAAACAAAACAACAACAAAAAAACAAAAACAAAAAAAGCCCTAATCCCAGAGTCTCACTTTCACATTTCTACAAGCAGTGCCACAAAAAGGAGAATTGTTTCACAGTAATCAGAAGGTAGGTGTGGGGCTTGGGCAGTCTCTTTCAGACTCTAGATTATAAACAAGTTTGTTTCTACCACTTCTTTGCATATTTGCATTGACATTATTTATATGCTATAAGTTTTAATAAATGAGTCTTTGTTTTAAAGAAAAAAATTACCAAAAAATATTAAAGAAGTTCAATCTTACTTAACATACATAACAACTAGATCAGTTTGCATATAGATACATAAATCCATATTTTTACACAAATGTGTACCCACTACTTACTTTATTTGCATCTAGCATTACTTGACAACACTATCCTTTATCACTGATTTAAAATTAATTTGCTTCTTTCAGAGATAGCAATCTTCATCTTAAGGTAGCCTTATCTGTATGCATTTAAATAGAGACTATGCATCTTTTCATATGTTTAACTATATGTTTTCTCCATCATGTTGTGGCTATATTAATACTCTCACTTTAAGTGATCTTTTATGTTTTAGATGTTTGTAGTAACTATTTATATGATTTTGTTGCAGTACTGGAGACTGAACCCAGGACCTCTGTATCTTGTTCTAGAACCCCAGGTGCCCCACTCCCTCTTCTAGAAAGGGTCTTGGTAGGTTATCTAGGTGGGACTTGTGATCCTCCTTCCTCAAAGCCTTCCTAAGAGATGGAATTATAAGTGTGGGTCACTGCACTCAGTTCACATAGAATCATTATTCCTTCACAGGAATGCCAAAGCTCTAGCAATGGTTTCCTAGCTACATTTTCCTGTACTGTATAAGTTATAGATAGGAAAGACTGTGAATATAAAGCAATGTATAGGATCTCTATAACTGTACAGTCTTTTAAGTATTAAATCACTTTTGCTAGAGTTTTAGGGGACTTACTCCATAAGAAGTCATAGATCATTTTTTAAACAATGGGGAAATTGGTGAGAAGAGAAATATTTTATAGTGACAAAATATTTAAGCCCAGTTCTGAATTCACTGTACAAATACATATATTTAATGTAGTCTAATTTGAAGCTCTCTTGGTACAATGGATGGCCATCTTCAATTACGTACTCAAAGACTATCAGTTTGATGGATTACCTGCCATGAAACTATCCATTTGGTGAAATTCTTCTTTGGACTCAAAGGCAACCTCTGCTTCTGCCCCAGTGATCTTTCTTATTATTCTTATCTTGTTTGCTCCCTTCCCCACAATTCTGTATCAATCTACAGAAGATGCAGCAATTATATCACTGAGTTAGAAATGAATATGCTAAAAAAGTGTGTTTTTTACGTTTGATAACTATACTTTCTTTCTTTATTTGCTTTCCTAGAGTTTTCTCTACTTGTAAAACTTTAAGGTAGGTGTAAAAGTCTATAAACTGAAAATTTCTAAATATTTAAAACGAAAATAAGAGAAAAAAAATATACCTGTCTATCATGCGACATGAAATCATCTGTTTCCATGGTTCTGATGTTATACAACTTTCCGGATAAGTGCACTGAAAATTTACAGAAGCGATCCAAGCCACAAGCCTGGCAAGAGCAGTTTTGGGGATTCTTCAAACAGATATTTACATTAGAATAGTTTTCTACCCGCTCCTGGAAACAATTTAAAAATATTAGGGCACTTAAAATAAAAATAAAGTAAACTAAGAATCTTGCTGAATTAAAATTGACATTAGAATCACAACAAAAACTGATAAGTGCAAAACACTCTAGTATTTCTTACTTGAACACTGAGCACACAGCAGCTGTTCATATATTTTTAAGTGAAACTTTAATCTCAGCTATTAAATTAAAAGAAGCTATACGAAGAAAAATTAGATTCATATCTCTCACACTTAAGAATTATTACTAAGTAGTCTTGATAGATTTTAGTTTGCATCTTTTCTGTCATCTTATGCCTAGTTAGCATTAATGAAGTATTAGTTAAAAACAGGAATGAATGAGCAGCAAAAACAAAACAAAAAATGATTACATTACAGATGGGTCAAAGATCAGAATCATTCACTCTTAAAATTGTATAAATTATATTTTCCACAAAACATTTCAGAAATTATTTGATTTTTCCTTTTGTTATCCTTTTATTTCCTTTTGTGACAGCCTTGAGAAAATATACCTATTGAAATTAAGACTGCTACATGTCCATTACTGATGTGGACAGTCTACTATCTTGTTAATGAGTAAACAAACTGGAAAAACAATGGGCACACATAAATACACTTTATTAAGCTGTGATGTTTCTTGTGCTTGCATATTTTTCTTACACTCTAGGTTGGATTAGGGATACTACTGTTCTAATTTGTAACTAGTATTTGAACTATATATAATAAACATATCAGCATGCTTCACTATTAGTCCCTTTCAGCCTGGTGGCAAAAATATATAATACCTTATTTTGCACACTGTGACATCATAAATTGTTTTGTCTGTCTTTCCTGTTTCTCATACTTTACGGCACTACATGATACATGCCATTTTTTGGCAGAAATTCAGACCAAATAAGTGATTAACTGCTTTTGCTGCTTCTGGGGTCCTCATGCAAGCAAAGGCTGAGATAAAACTTCTCAGATGAAAGGGACTGGCTTGGTTTCCTGAGTGTCTACAATGAGCAGAGCTTTCCTGGGGATTCATTCCACACATGTATGTGACAAATATGTACTTTGTTGGATTAAACTACTGACATTTTGTTATTCGTTTATTCTAATGGTCATATTACTTCTTTTATCAATCGTAATATGTTATGCTTTAAATCTGGAGTGCTTTCCAAAGCCTCATGCGTTGAGAAGATGGCTAGATCCTGAGGGTACTATACTTCTTAGAAGATTGGTTCACTGATGAATTCAGAGCTGACTTGTTAATAGGACGCGGGTTGCAATGTGCCTGACCCTGAAGGCTCTGTCTCCCTCCCTGACTCCTCCCTTCTCTCTCTGCTTCCTGGCCACCATGCCTGTCTTCTGCCAGGCCCTTCTAACATTTCTGCCTTGCAGCCTGGAAACATAGACTGAAGCGTCTGAACTTGTGCACCCAAATAAACTTCTCCTGCTTTTAGTTGTGGGGATTGGATGGGTATTGTGTCTGAGCAATAAGAAAACAACTCACACAGTGTAACTCTCTTATCCTAATATCTAACTGAAGCATCTATCCACGTCTCTAATAATTTTATGTATTTTATAGTTATTTCAACATAGATTTGCTACTATAGCTTACCATAATGTACAGGGATGGATTCTGGAGCCTGAAAGAAAACAGATTTAAATACTGACCCAACTACTAGCTGTGAAATTTATATTACTTAATTTTTGTGAGTTTGTTTTCTTGATTGTGAAATAAAGTTGATAACATTGCTTTCCTCATAGAGTACTTTGAAGAGTGAACAAGAGACATGTAAATCACTTGGCAAAAGTTAAGTATATATTATTTTTATTTCTATGAAAGAAAAATAGTTTGTGGCTGTGGTACAAGTCTGTAACCCTAAGACTAAGGGAATCAGAGGAAAGAACAGCTTTAGTTTAAGGTGCATGTGCCCAACTTAGAGAGATCCCGTCTCAAAATAAATAACAAAAGGGGCTGAACATGTAATACAGGGGTAGAGTGCCCCTGGGTTTGATCCCCAGTATTGAAAAAGAGTGATAGAGATAGATCTAGAGATAGATAGACAGATGGACAGATAGATAGATAGACAGAGACAGA
>PVIR01007860.1:0-53592 GCA_004026965.1 Petromus typicus | reverse complement strand
TACAAATTGCCCAAGCTCATGTTTCCTCTGGGCTTCCTTTCATGTACCACCTTTGGTTTTGTATACTGATTCTAAATGAGATTGTATTTCTTAGAGAAACACATAAACACGCATGAACAATTGAACTCATTCTGGATAAAGTTAAGTTATAGAAATATTAATTCATATTAAAAATTTCAGAAACTATATTTATGTTTAGGGGTGTGACCAAGTAGAAAAAAATACTTTTATTTCCGATTTCTTTGCATTAGATATTCCATGAATGAATTCAATAGATTACATGTACAGAACTCTAATTGGAGGGTAAGGATTGAAGGGAAAAGAAAACTAAGAGAGACAAATATGGGATAGGGAGGACCTCAGGCTGAAGGTGCCACGTTTATTATCTCTTATCCTTTTATACAAACAATCTTAACAAGGAGTATCCCTTGCCACAACCTTCATTTGCTCACACCTGCTTTTATTTACCTCCCATGCTTTGGTCTTAATTGGTCAGTATAGTAAACACCTGCACAGATCTTGCTGATGGTGATTATTCTTGTTATCAAAAACCAACCCATTAACAGAAAGAAATATTTTTGAACTGCTTGAGTGACACCCTACCAAGCATCTGGAATAGTTTCTGTTTTTCTCATGTTATCTCATGTCCTTAAAAAGCCACAAACTCAGTCTCTCTCCACACTCCTTTCTCAAGGAAATGTAAAAAGAAACTACCCCTGTGACCCCTCATAAAGGGAGGGAAAAAAGTCAGTGCAGGGCTCAGGGTAGTTTTCCTGGTGCCAGCATGTCTGTGGTAAACACCCAGGGCAGCTCCCTTCAGAGCAGGTCCCTGGTCTAATTCGGGGCAGCACCATTAGCACAGACCCCCAACTCAGGAATCCCACCAGGCCCGGGACTGCAAAAGATAACAAGTCCCTGGTACATAGGTCTTACACTGAACTGCTTTCCACATTGCATGGATATATTTTGAAATATTTTCACTCTCCAAAATGGCATATGAACATACTCTGAGTCATATATTGGTTTTACAATCTCAAAAGTAAAGAGAGGAGGCAACAAAGCCAAAGAATTATAACATATTTTGGAACCAATAAGTCTAGGTTATAATACTGGCTCTGTGCTGCACTCTATATAATCTTGGAACACTAGAGCTCTAATTTTGTGTTTCTTAACTTTGGGTCAATGACAACTACATTATAATGCTATTAAAGATCTGCTTATCTATGTACAAATATAGACATTTACATAATTGTATAAACATGCATTATTTTGGAATATGACATTTAATCTTCAGTCAATACATTGGTTGAATAATTATAAATACTGTTCTTAATGATTTGAATTGTTTCTGTGATCCTCTGCCTCTTTATGTGATAACAATGAATTCGGACAGACTAACTCAATGCTTTCAGAAAATAAATGACTTGTAATTCAATACTGGATAGCTACTGTATAACAAATTTTTGTTATATTTCTTCAAGTGATTTATTTACTGAAGAATAAGAAAAATTAATTGCAGATAAAATGAATAATTGGATGAGATAAATCATCAGAAGTATGAAAACTTAAATGAGACAGATTTATTAGATCACAGGTTATCTAATGAGATATCTTATTTTTCCTTTTGGGCTTAACTTAGATATAATTGGCTCATTCTTTTCATGAAAATATAAATATAGTGAATATAAAATATTTTATGACTGTTTAAAGTGTGGATCTATAGTCTCTTTCTTAGAAATTTGGTAAGAAATATTTTAGTATTTAGAAAAATATCAATAAGATAGATAAGATTTCTTGAAACTTAGCAAATTTCTTGAGATACAATTTACCCATCATAAATCCAACCACTTATAGTGCATGATTCAAAAACTTTTACCATAATGACATAAATGTAGAGATGACCCAGGTTCATCTAATTTTAGGACATTTTTATCATCTTAAAAATAAAATTTGTACACTGTAGTAGTGACTCTCATCCACCTTGTTACCTCACTCAGTACCAGCTTTGAGAAACAGCATAAGCTTACTTGCTGTCTGCTATAGATTTGTTATATCTGTTTCCTTTCTTCTGCATCTGCCTCCTTTTCTACAGGGCTACCTACTTGATTCCATAATATATACTTTTTTGTGACTTTCCACTGTGCAGCATACAGTTTTTTCAGATTCCGTTGTATGGATATACATATTTTTGGTCATCTGGAATTACACTGCTATGAACATTCATATGTACATTGCTGTGTGAAGATATGTTTTATTTTTGGTGGGTTTATACTGTGTAAAGTTGCTGTATCAAATTGTAATTCTACTTAATGTGGAAGAATTATCAAACTTTTTATGATATAGCTGTATAACTTTATATTCCCATCAGCAGTGTATGAGACTTTAATTTCTTCACATCCTTACTAGTGCTTGTTACTGTCTTTCTCTGTACTTGTAAACATTCTATTAGATATTAAATGGTTAAAAAAGTGGTTTTCATTTGCATTTCTGTAATTGGATAACAACATGTTTTCTTGTGCTTATTAGCTATTCATAGCTCTTTTTCTTTGAAGAAATATCTATTCAGATTCTTTGTTCATTTTTCAAATGAGTTAACTTTCATTTATTATTGAGTCATAAAGGTTTTAAAATATTCTGGATTCCAGTCCCATAAAGGAGATTTGATTAACACATGTTTTTCCTGTATATAGGTTGTCGTTTCATTATCCTTTGAATCCAAATCACTTTAATTTTGATAAAACTTATTTTATCCTTATGAATATTTTAAAATTTATTTATTCTTTTGGTATCATACTTAAATTATTGCCAAACTTTGTGCTGATTCCTGTTTACTTCTAAGAATTTCAGTTCTTAGCATTCAATTATGAGTCTGTGATTCACTTTTTTTATCTAATGATTTTCTTCTCATGATGTTAAATATGGTCCAGATTTATTATTTTTTCCTATGAATATCCAATTTTCTCAACATCATTTATTGAAATGACTATGAAGTTCATCTTTATCTTAGTGGATGGTCAAAACTCGGTGACCCACAAAAGTTAGTTTCCAATGATTACCAGTTCTATTATATTGATCAAAAGTCTGTCTCTCTGTCACTAACACACTGTTTTATTTGTTGTAATGCCACATGATATTGGGAACTTGGGTACTTCAATCTTGTTCTTTTAGCTTTTTTTTTTCTCCTTATATTTTCAAATTAATTTTATAATTAGCTCATCAATTTTTCACAAAAAAAGCCAGCTGAGATTGTGAGAGAAATTACAATGGATCCCACATGAACCAAGTTGGGATATTACTTTCACTGATTTGCAAGATGGTCTTTCATCAGCAATTTGATAATAGGATCTATATAATTGTAAAAAATAACAAGGCCGGGGAGTTAGCTCAGTGGTTCCAGTGCCTGTCTTGCAAGCGCAAGGGCCCGGGTTCGATTCCCCGGTAACCACATAACAATACTGGGTGTGGAGACTCACCCCAGCGGCAACCAGTACCACATACCACAGTGCCGGGCATGGTGGCTCACGCCTGTAATCCCAGCACTCGGGAGGCAGAGGCAGGAGGATTGCTGTGATGTGAGTTGGAGGCTGAGCTCAGGGCCAGCCTGAACAACAAAGCGAGACCCTGTCTCAAAAAAACCTAAAAAATAAATAAATAAATAAAAATAACAGTATAAATTAAGCATTGCTAGAAATGAGAATATTGTCCACCAAACAAGAGCCACCAAGATTCAAAAGGAATTCACAGAGGGATAAAAGATATTTACAAAAGAGTATATCCAGCAAAGGACTTGTATCTCAATTTATAAAGAACTATCATTCAATATAGGAATAGATAATCCAAAAGTCAAATGGACAGTTCCTGAATGAAGACTATAGAAAAAGGATATTCAAGTTTCCTACAAACACATAAAAAAATGTTTCTTATCATTAGTCATGGGGCAGAAGCAAACTGAATTTATTAGGTTATAATACTTGTATTACCACAAGAATGACTAAAATGAAAAACAGAAAAGGACATCTTTTAGTGAATATGTGGAGGAATACAAAGCCCAATCCTTTCTAAAGAAGATCAATCCAAACTGCAGGAGTTTTTCAATAGTCTGGTTGTTCCAAGCACAGGAAAACACATTACTAAGCAAGACATACATACTCTATAACTCATAGTTTTACTCTGTTCCAGTGCTCTTTAAAATACATATGAAAGAAAGTTCATTTCAGAGTATTTTCTAATCTTAAAACTGAAAAATGTCAGATTGAGTTTTAGTCATGAATTAGATATGCAAATTGATATATTAACAAACATGATTTTAATGAAGTACCTATAACTATATATTATAGGAAAAATTAACTGAAATAAGATCAAAGCAATACATATTATTTTATTAATATAAATTATAAACAGGAAAATTTAACTCATGATAACAGAATTCAGTATAGATTTCTCTCTATGATGCTGTAATAGAAATGTGAGGTGACATATAGGCCTTCTGTGGTGTTGGTAGTCTACGCATGTGTGGTGTGTGTGTGTCTGTGTGTGTGTGAGTGTGTGTGTGTGTGTGTGTGTGTGTGTGTGTGTATGTAAAAATAAAACCAACAGTTAGATATTGTTGTGTGGTGAAGTATATTCTCTCCCAAGTTACATGTTGATATTTAGAATTACATCTAAAGTTTTACATTTTAAATTATTTGAGTCTGGTACCCCTCATCATAGATAGTCCCTGATATCAGAATGTTACTGTATTTAAAACATAGCCATTAAAGATTTCATTCAGGGGCTGGGGAATTAGCTCAGTGGTTCTGGCGTCTGTCTTGCAAGTGCAAGGGCCCAGGTTCGATCCCCAGTAACCACATAACAACACTGGGCGTGGAGACTCACCCCAGCAGCAATCAGTACCACATACCACAGTGCCTGGCGTGGTGGCTCACCCCTGTAATCCCAGCACTTGGGAGGCAGAGGCAGGAGGATTGTTGTGATGTGAGTTTGAGGCTGAGCTCAGGGCCAGCCTGAACTACAAAGCGAGACCCTGTCTCAAAAAACCTAAAAAAAAAAAAAAAAATTTTTTTTCATTCCGTTAAAATAAGCATGTTAATAGGCCTCAGTTCTGAAAGATGCAGGTCTTTATTAGAAGAGATGGAGTCACACAGACACCAGGAACACACGTGTTCCTGCTAGGCCATGAGGAGAAGACAGGAATCTACAAACCAATAAGCCGTGAAAGAAACCAGTCCCCTCAATCTCTCAGTCTTAGATTTTAGACACCAGAACAGTGAGACAATAGATTGTCTAGGCCACCTAGTCTGTGGTATTCAATTCTGGAGGTGCTCACTATATATTTTTCTTTATGTATATTATAGTATACTAAATTATGTTAATGTATTTTACATACAACTTATTATATAATTCTAACAAAAGCTAAGGAAATAGTCCCTAATCATGTTAATATACTTGTGACAAAACATCAAAATTTGTGTTAAGTTGAAAAAGTATGACTATAAATTGATTTATTTTCTTTTGACTCAGATTTAACTGCTAAAAAAGTTTTGGAATAAAACATACAAAAGAAAAGCCTTCAGGCTTTTTAGAGTTCTGTGGAATGGGAAATGTGGATAAGGTATTGTGGGTCTGGTGTAAAGTTATCTTAATATAAATATGCACTAACGTATATACCAAATACTTTTGGAATATCCAAATACAGTTTTCCAGTGTAATAACATCATTGCCTTCTCAGATAACTTTGGAACTTTCATCCTGTTGCTTGGGCCACAGGACACTTAAACTGCTTAGACTGTGAATTACAGCACAGTAAATATAAACACAAGGTCTTTGTAAGAACACTTGGAATCCACTATGAGCCTCATAGTATAATATAGCCAAAATCTGTAAGTGCTAATAAAGTGTAGCCAAAACTGTTCTGTGAAATAAGCCACTGGAAACTGTGCTCCTCTGAGTCCCACTTTAATTCCTAGTAAAACTATGGCACTAATATAGAACAGTACTGGGACTATTAAATAGATTTAAAAATATCATGAGAAAACTTGATAGTCTTTACTAGAATTATAAAATTGAACTGATATAAAAATAACACTTTTATCCTTAATCAAAAGGTTACTTGATCATTTCTTTGGGATAATAGCCCGGTCTCAGTTCAGACTAACAGGCACGCTCCATGCAGGCAACGTTAATCATTTGGTTTCATTTTAACCTTAAGAGGCCAAGTCCATTTCATATTAATAACAGTTTTCATTTTGCTGGATTCAATGGTTTCTTTATAAATAAAAATATTCTATGACTCAAATTGGTATTTAGATAAATTTCCAGATGCCAATGCATATCACTCACACACTGTTACCTTTGCTTTTCTTGTGAAGTTAAGAAGATGCTGAACACCTATCAGAAGATGACTCTAACGCAGGACTTGCACTTAATATAGAAAAAAAGACTTTGTAACTAGGTTAAATGAAAGTTCAATGAGAAATTGTATGACTTTCAGGGGAAGAAAGCATGATACAGTGATATCTCTATGTTTATGTGATATCTCTCTGGCCCTGAAAATGCCTTTTAATATCCAATCTCTTCTCATTTCACACATGAGGTATGTACAGCCCTTATTTTTCTATAGGCATTTTTAAATGGGGCAGCTGAAGGTAGTTCATGGCTACAGATTTGTGATTTTTAAATTTATGTGTTGAGTTTTGGAAGTAATATAAAAATATTAGGAACATACACAATTACACAGAATCAAAATACATAGCTTACTATAGCTTTCAATTTAAAACAGTGATAATCTGAGAGCAATTTGTCTCAACACCATTTTCCAACACGTTAAAAAAGACCCTGAGGACTGTCCATCATTGGAAGGACTTGGGAGGCCACATGAGATGCTTTCCATGCCTTTGCAACTGATCAAGTAACAGTTATATCTACTGTGGATCAATTCCTTGATAAAATTTTACATACATTATCACTGACTTATAAAGGCATCAATGTTCAGAATAATTAAACATCTTAGCTATAATTTTCTACCATGAAATTGACAAATCAGCAGTGGGAACTAAGGTATTTCAGAAGTCAAAACTTTGAGAGCCAAAAATATAAATAAATGAATAAAGTTTAAGAGTGTCATGTGGAAATTAAGTGCAATTTATATGAGTTTGGAAAATATTAGCTTGGAGCAGATTTAAGAAGGTAGATTATGAGAGAAAAATTTGAGTTCAGGAAGTGAATTGTGAGAGCCTTTTGTTCAATAAGAGTTCTATAAGTTGTGAATAAGTCACAACTGAAATCTTCAAAAGAAGTTCATATTTTGTTCAACTTTTAGTGATATCCTTTGGCCTTTAGTCTGTTTGTGGAATGAGCTGTTTGGCTATGAGCTCCTAAGTGTATGTCTATACTTGTGTGCATTTCAATTCAGCCAAGCTACATACTGCAAAAAAGAAAAGAAAGTTTTACTGTCATAAATGAGGATACATCCTTTAGTGGTTTGATTCTCTAAGAAACCTTATAACTCTCCAGTGATAATTACATTTGTTTCTGTATGTGCCCATAATAACATTTTCTTAATCCATTCTGTGCCTGGCTTTTTTTCTAGAATACATTTTAAAATCCACTTTTTATATTTCTAGTAGTTAGCCTGACAGATCAAAGGTGTTAAAAATATGTCCTGTTTTTACAGTATACTTTCCTGCATTTACTGAATTATAGGATGAGAGGAGTGTTACCTACCATGAAATGCTTTGCACTCCAGGTTTGAACTGCAAATATAACAGGAGGTGAAACTAATTTATTGAGGCTGTCACACAAAAGCTCTGAAAAGGTGAAGTACAATGGAGGGACAGAAATCTGGCAGTCAGTCAAGGCAGGGAACTCACCTACATCCACAAAGACAGTTTGGGGAATTATGAAACTACAGCATAGCTCCAATTTTACATATGGCAAAAGTGAAGTTTGGAGAATTTATTCATCTCACCCAAAGGCCCAGATGAAAAACATAAGTCTTGTGACTTCTAAGCCCATTTAGTGCTTCTGACTTTGAGTATTTGACTTTCATATGAAATATCTGTTGTGTAGCTATACGACAGACACCTAGGTCTCCAGCCCTGTTTTGATGCCTGGATTTCCTACAGTTTAACTGTAAATTTCAGTTCTACGTTTTGAGTAAGATTCTCACTTCTTATCCAGTTTTGACCTTCCATTAAATTATTGTTTCTTTAAAGGTCATAATGACACAGGAATCTTCTTAATTTAAATATATTAAGCAGCAAATATGCAAAAAGTGATAAAAGGGGAATAAATTAAAAGTCAGCAAAATGAAAATAAGAGTGTTAATGTTGGCATTGTTTCAAAATAGGCATTTTTCATGTCTTTGAAATGTGTTTATAAATCTTTTTCAATTTTCTCTTCGTTTCCTGTTTTTCATTCTCTTTACAGTCTTTCTTTCCTTTCACTTTCCTCTTTTTATTGTTTTGTACATTATTTACTATGAATTTAATACTGTCACATGCTGAATGAATTTTCTACTAGTGACAGACATCTATAATATATTGCTTACAATTCTCTCTGTAAATTTAAAACCTACCTGAAATTTTTTTTTTGTGTGTGTGTGTGTGTCTGTCTGTCTGTCTGTTTCATCACGTGTATTTTAAGGCTCTGAAACAGTGCAAAATGCTTTAAAGTCATGATTTGATTGAGTTCTAGGAGCAATCCCATGAAATAGGTATCTGAAACCCTTGGTGCTGAGGAAATTCAGCCCCAGAATATCTGCAGTTGAACTGTCCAAAGCCACAGTAAGTTACACAGTAGGCATATAAACTTCCCTGTGTTTTAGTATTCTAGGTCAGAACTGACCTGTATCGCATTAAAGGGAGCTACAAAACTTCTGTCATCCTAATCAGAAGAAACTGCTATGGTAAGTAACTGACAGAATCGGCCTTCCAGTTAATAGTGGAAATTATTTCTTCACAAAGTGATATATTAATTTCATGTCTATCAAAACAGCAACCTAAAATTAAAATGTATATTATATGCTTCTTATCATTACACTATAGTCTAATTGAAACTGACAGGCATATACAAGGGACTTATATAAGATCACAAAAATAAGTTTGTGAGTCACTACATTTTAATCTTCTCTATTGATTTTTTTAAATGCACATTTTAAAGACATATACTAGGATGTTTGGTGTATGTATACCAAATTAAGTGATTACTATAGGCAAGTAAATTACTTGCCTATAGTAATGGACTTGTTTTTCCATATGTATCATAGCAATATCTAAAATCTATCTCTTAGCAAAATTACAATAAGTAACACAAAATTATTAATAATAATTAAGTACTTAACAGGAATAAGGAGAGAATGGAAATAGACATATGTAGACCAATGAGGGAAACCTTTAAATTTATAGAGAGAATAAATTTGAGTATTGAATTATTGAATAATTATTATTATTTAATCTTCTCTATTGATTTTTTGTTAAGTATGTGTGCACATGTCTGTTTTTCCCTATTGAGTTGCATAGGCTTCTTTATTCATCATATATATATATATATATATATATATATATACATTCATATATATACATATATATTCATATATACATATATTCATATATTCACATATGAATATATACACATATACATTCATATATATTCAAATATATTCATATATATTATATGTTCTTCATATATTGTGTATATATATATATAAATATATATATAGTGAAGAGTATATATATTATTTTGCTTGATGTGAAAAATTTTCTCCATTTTTTAGGACATATATATGTATATATGTATATGTATATATATATATGTGTGTGTGTGTGTGTGTGTGTGTGTGTGTGTGTGTGTATTTTTTTTCAAATATTTATTGGTACATTATGAATACACATCATCATCACATTAAACATTGAGAGTTTGTACCAGAATATGACATGACTTGATTCTCATTTTTTCCTTTGTCCCGATGCCCTGCATTCCCCCACCCCCTATATACCTAAACTATCTTCTCTTTGTTCTTTATTATTGTCACATTCTTTTCCCCTTCCTTATTTACCCTTATACCCTCTTTCCTTTTAAATATTTTCTATTTCACAATATTAATTATAAATACTAGAATTCATTTACATTTTCATTTTCTCATACCAGAGAAAAGATATGATATTTACAGATCTGTGACCTATTTATTTCACTTATAAGGTTGTCCTTGAGGTACATCTATTTGAGTATGAATCACTCAGTCTTATCATTTTTAATGGCAGAATAATACTCCATTCTATGAAAGAACCACATCTCTATCTAGTCTCCAGTTGATGGACTTTTTGGTTGTTTCCAAGATTTAGCACTCACAAAATGAGCTGCTATAAACATGGGTGCACATATGTAGCTGTGATATGAATCTTTTAATTCTTTTGCGTATATACCTATCAGAGCGATGGCTGGGTCAAATGGGACCTCCCATCCTAGCTTTTATGGATATATATCTTTGACACTTTTCATCTCTGCATTTTTTCTTCTGAAATTCAGAAATGGTTCCACTTCCTGGTATCTCATAAGTTTCTCAGACTATCTTTATTTTATCTGTTTTCATTCTTTCGTTTCACTATTTGTGGTCTGCTGCTTTATTCCACTTTGAAATTTTCTGCCTAGTTATTGTATCTATTGATTATAGGATTTCTATTTGTACTTAAAAAAATATTTCCTACCTCTTTCACCTTTTTGCATTGTTCTCTCAGTATAAATAAATATGTTGATGGCTACTCTTTTGAATTCTCTGTTGTACAGACTCAGTTTCTAGAGAGTAATCTTTTCCTGTTATTCCCAACATAGTTCCCTATTTCTTCATTTCCCTTGACCCTCCGTATTGGTTTCTGTGCACTGGCTAAGTATTAAACCTCTCTTGACCTTGTCAGACTGGACTTTCAAAGTCATCTCAGCCAGAGACTCTGGTGCTTTTAAATTTTTTTGTGTTTGTTTAAACTGCTTTCTTTATCCTATATGCCAGATTCTTTCAGTGCTCCAAGACAGACAAAACAGACACCAGTATTCTGAGCTATGGCTGAAAATTGGGGAGTGTTAGAAATGTGTTCCAATTCCTTACTTTCTCGGGAGATATTGAAAGATGAAGTTTATTTTCTACTCACTCTGAATACAGCAAAAGATGAATGGTGACCTCTGTCTTCTTATTCTGTCTTCATTTTTTGAACTGGCTGGGCTACCTGTTAGAGAGCATTCATCTTACAATCCCACTATTGTTCTCTGTGGCTTAGGAGGACTTGCAAATGGATGATCACTTTCATTCCCATAGCTACATAATTTAAAAGATTGTCCCTCATGAGAGAGCTATTAAAGTTAGATTTCTCAGTGTGCTCAGAATTTATAGACATGGATTTATCATTTCAGTGAGTCCAGGGAGACGTAGGAAATGCCCTTTGTATGCTAGGTCTAGAGATTTATGTTTTATTCATCCCAGTGACTCCTAGTTGTGGGCTAATTAGAAACCTAACCTATGGAGATTACATAGAATATGTTTAGACTAACTTATTTCACAGAGAAGTTGGGAGATATTAATTTTTAGAGCTAGACTTTCTGTAAAATTTGGTGTCATACCATATGTGTGGTCTAATCCTTTTATTTCTTTTTTTAATTCAAATCTTTATTGGTATATTATATATATACATATCATCATCAGATTCAACATTGAGAGTTTGTACTAGTATATGACACAACTTGATTATCTTTTTTTTTCCATTCCCCTACCCACTGTACAACCCCCAAACATTTCCTAGATGATTCAAAGGAGAATAATATAAAATTGATTGGTGTCACTGAGGAAGCAGGAGACAATGCAAAAGACATAAAAAAACTGTTTTTAGGGATAATTGCAGAAAGCTTCACAGCAAAAGGGAAATAATTAGACACACAAATGTATGAAGCATATAGAACTTTACATGCCCATAACATGAAAAAAATCTATACCTAGGCATATAATTATAAAGTTTCCAGATATGCAAAAAAAAAAGAATGAAAAACTAAAAGCAGACAGAGAAAGAAGAACAATTACATACAAAGAGAAGCCCATCAGGATCACAGCAGACTTTTTATTAGGTTTTTTGAGACAGGGTCTCACTTTCTAGTTCAGGATGGCCCTGAGCTCAGCCTCAAACTTCCATCACAGCAATCCTCCTGCATCTGCCTCCTGAGTGCTGGGATTACAGGCGTGAGCCACCATGTCCGGCACTGTAGTACATGATACTGATTGCTGCTGGGCGTAAGTCTCCATGCCCAGGATGGTATGTGGTTAATGAGGATCAAACCCGGGCCCTTGAGCTTGCAAGACAGGCACTGGAACCACTGAGCTATACCCCTGGCCCTCACAGCAGATTTTTCAACCCAAATAGTCAATGCTAGACGAGCTTGGAGTGAAGTGTTTCAAGCCTCGGAGAAAAACAACTTCCAACCCAGATTGATCTATCCTGCAAAATTATCCTTCAAAATAGAAGGGGAAATAAGATACTTCCATAACAAAGAACACCTGAAAAATTTCACAGATACAAAAACGTTACTCCAAAACATTCTAATGAATATCTTGGATAAAAATAAGGACAATTACAAACCCATGAAACTCAACAGAGTCAACCCATCAGGCCAAACATGAAACTGATGGGAAACGGGCAAAAGCAAAAAATAAAAAAGTCAAGAACAGGAAAACATAGTAGTACTAAGTTTGTCTATGTGAGTCATAACCATTAATATTAATGGACTCAGTGCACCAATTAAGAGACACAGACTGGCAGAATGGATCAAAAGTAAAGTCCCATAATCTGCTGCCTGTAAGAAACACACCTAATTCAGAAAGAAATCCATAGACTGAAAGTAAAGGGATGACAAACAATACTCCCTATGACAGGAAACTGCAAGAAAGCAGAAGTGGCTATCTTATTTGCAGACAAAATGAATTTCAAGCCAAAACTCATAAAGAGAGACAAAGAAGGACACTATCTTTTCATTCAGGGAGTAATCCAAGAGAAAGAAATAACAATCTTAAATATTTATGCACCAAATTCTAATGTACTCAACTATATAAAAAATAAATAATGGACATAAAAGCCAGGTAAACACCAATACAATAAAATTAGAGGACTTCTATACCCCACAGTCACAAAGGGACAGATCAACTGACAGGTAACCTCTTTATTTCTCAGAGAGCAGCGAGAGAGTTAGAGATTACTTTGGCATTGTAAGGTAGTATGCACAAGGCAATATTTTGTGTATTATATTTGTCTCACTTTTATCCCATCTAATATGAATATTACCTGTCTTCCTAAATGTACAAATCTCTCAAAAAATTCTGACTTTCTCTCAGGGAGAATTGATCCATGTACAGATATTCATTCACAAAGAAAGAAAAAATCATGAAGGTCCTGTTCTGTCATCTTTTTTATATCCTTCCTGATCCATTGCACTTGTATAATTTCCACTCATAGCATCTGAGTAGGAGGTTGTGGTACAATGTTGGTTAGAGAACATAATTCATTTCCAAAACCTGCTTGTAATCCAAAGCACTTGTATATCAAAGTAAATTTCCCCAAAAGAAATAATGGAAACTCAGATGATTTATTTCTCATTCAAAAAATATACCCATGATAATGATTACACTACAGTAATAGAAAATCATAAAGAAAATACAAAATATAATAAATATAATTTAATGCACATATACCTTTGAAAACTGTTGTGGCTGATGCGAGTAAAACAAGAGACATGAGGGTTATTGTGCAGGATGACTTTTACTATCAGTAAGGGAATCATTGCAATCTATTGACTCAATGGAATCTTTTTTTTTTTTTTATGAAACTTAAACAAGGAACTTATCCTGTGGGTCTGGCTTTTGCTTCATTTCGAAGATTTTGTGAAATGTGACATTACATTGTCATCATCACTTCCAGGGGCCCAGCCTGGAATGGTGCTTTTCTATATAATGTTGCATTATTTCCCATATTTACATATCTTTCCAATCTCATTTGCAGTGAAGGAGGTGAAGGAGGTGAAGGAGTCCTCTGTCATGTTTTCCTGCTTCTCTACAGATATAGAGATTTCCATAGTCTCTTGCTAGTGGGAGAGAGGTGAACATCCACAATCTCACAGAAGAGACAGAGAGAAAGAGAGAGAGAGATAAAAAGAGACAGAGAGATAGACAGACAGACAGACAGACAGAGTCAGAAAGTGAGAGAGAGAAGCAATTGGCATAGTTACAATCATATGACATTCGACAACATAAACTGTTGATGTGTGACTTGTTTATCAAATTAGTCAGAAATATTTGCCTATCTTTTCCACACTTGCAGAATAACTTACTCGCAATCCAAGGTTTTACTTTACTCAATTCAGCATTAAAAATAAGATATGAACTATATATTCATTTCTTTATTTTATGATGTATGACTTTAATATATTACCTTATTTGAGGAATAAATTGAGTTAATAAAGATAAATTCAGAATTATGTATCGGTTAAATTCACAAGGAATAAAATTAAGACTGAAAAGACTCAGTTATTTAAAAATGTTTGCACAGTACTTAATATACCAGGGAATAAAAGAGCAAACTTGATGAACAAGAGAATAAAGACAATAAAACCATGACCTCATGAAATTCCTGTTATGAAAGTTTTAACAAACTGTAATCAACAAACATGATTAATAAAATTGGTAATTAGTGTCTTTACATATGACAAGGGCTAACTAAGACTAACAAATGAATGATACATAAGAAGGTATTATTTGTCATTATGTAACATGGAGTTAAGTTCTGTGAATTATTTCAAAAATACTTTTAGAAAAACCTAACTACATAGGCAGATAGTTTGTCTATATTATAGATGTTGAAACTGGATGTTGATGGAGTCAATGCGTTACTCAAATTTTAGAATTTTATATGTGGAATTGAAAGACTTGTCATATAAAATTACTAAAATAAAATCCTTAAACGTTGCTTTTTTGGTCTACATTTGTATAAGAATTTTCAACCCAGAAGATGACTCAACTGGAGAAAAAATAAATCGCAGTTAGATGCATGACTCAGTATCATGCTGAAGTAGATGTGTGCCCCAGCAGGAATACAGAAGTATAAGCTGTGGGCTTTTTGCTTGGAATCTTCTGTTCATGGTATGATAATGGCACTGAGAACCCAGGTAGTAATGGAGAAGCTTATGCAAGGCTTGCGTGGCAACAATCTTTTCTTTCCCTGAATACTTCCGTATGTCACTCTTTCGCTCCATCTTTCTAGCTTACTTTCTCTTCAGTACTCCAAATCCAACAGTTTAAATATATCACAAACAAAGAGTGATATTCTTTTTAAAGAATTTTATTTCTTTTCCAAATCTAATTTAGATGGACTCTTTCTATGAATTAAATATTCATGTAGTCATTTTTTTAATTATCTTTATTGGTACATTAAATATACACATCATGATTGCACTCCATAATGGGGATTTGTACCAGTATAAGACACAACTTAATTCTCATTTTTTCCCATAGCCCCACCCACCCTACCACCCCCCCATATATATAAAATTTGTTTCCTTACTTTTTTGTTACAATCTCAACATTGTCCCCTTTTTATGTGACTTTCTCACTTGCGGATTTATTTCCATTCAAATATTTGTTTTATTCCTACTTATTCTGGACTAGTTAGATATGATTGGAGAATATTACAGTCATACTGATATTTTCATTTTAAGTTCACTTATTTATGTTTATCCTCTTCTGTGGCATCACTTTACCACCCTAATTTTAGTCAGCCTTCCTTAAGCCTAGCTCGATGACTCATGCCCTTTCCATAACTACAAACTTTCTTGATGAAGAAAGCTACATAGCCACCATTTTTTGTCTGTTTTCTTTTCACTTTGAATTATAGAAACAAATTTAAAAGATGCATAACTTCACTAGCTTTATGAATTGCAAATTTTGATGTCTCTTTTTATTTTGTTTGAATTGCTAATCTATCTTAGGAAAATTTATTCAGAGTAGTTTTTATTTTTTATTGTATGATTTAGTTTTGTTTTCACTTTATTTCAGAGATTAAATCATTTCTTTTCAATGCTTCTAACACTACTATTTATTGAAAATGCTATTCTCTTGAGGCATATAGTTTAGTGATCCCATGCCCAAGTACAAGGTCCTGAGTTAGGTTCATATTACCGCAAAAAAGAGAACATATTGTTATCATAATTCTTATTATTATTTCAGTTGAGATACAATCACTTTTTGTAGTGAGCATTTTAAGCATGTTATACTTGGTTATATTGTCTGGTTTTGGACTCAAGGTAATGCTCACTTCCAAGAATGCTTTGGAAATACTCCTTCTTGTTCAGTTTCATAAAGAGTCTGAAGAGTATTGGCATAAGATATTCCCTGAAGTTCTTGTAAAATTCAGCTGTGAGTCAAACATGTCCTGAACTTCTGTTAGTTGCTAGTTTTTAAAAAATTATTCTTTCAGTTTCATTGCCTGTTATTCAGTTATTCACGATTTTTAAGTCTTCTAGGTTCTTAATTATCTATCATCATTTCTTTAACCATGGTCTTTATATTTTATTTTGTTTTTATAATTTCTTAAAGTCTGTAATGCATATATTTGATTAATTTTTATTAAACACTTACTTTATATTTTCTATGGAGTACCAAAAATTTTATTTATTAAACACCTTTTTTGTACCTTTCATATCTGTCAGTTTATTTTATAGTCCTTTATGAAAATTTAAGGAGACTTTCTTGTTATTTTTACACTTTTCTTTTTTCTCCCTCCTCAACATTTTTAAAGTATATAAATACTTCCTTTTTTGGGAATAAGGAAAATATAGTTAAAATTGTTATATTTTTTATAAGTTATTCTCCACCTTATATATGTTAGCCATGTGTGTTGTATGCCTGTATTATTTTTCTCTTTTGTAAAGTTAATTTTAGTGAATATTTAAAACATAAAATGTTTCAGTGTTAAATAATATTCTTAGTTTGATTATAAAAATACAAAATAGCAAATGTTTTATAAATCCAATGTTATTACCAAATTAAAGATGAGAAACAAAATGTTAGTGGAATTATATGCGGTGATGATAAAATGTGAATACACAATATGATATTTCTTTGAATATTGACTAAACCATTGAATCTATAAAACCACATATCAGACTCATTACATACATATCATATTTATGATCACACATTACTGTTTGTTAAAGAGTACTATTTTGTAAATAAATTATAAGTCTTTTAGAAGGCTGAGAATTTTCTCCTACTAAAAATCATTTTAAAAGCACTTTAAGACATATTGTGTTATTTGTATCATTTCACTATTTCTGTATGGTGACCTTTTTAAGGTGAAGAACCCGGAAAACAGATGGCATAGTAGAGTCTGAATCTGAAGGTTTAAACGGCAGAAGAATAGACCCTGAATGTTCCTATCTTAGGGCTGGAGAAGATAAGGCAGAACGTCCTAGCTTAAGCAAGAAGGCGGGAAAAAGAGCTATTATCTGTGAACTAGACAAACATCATTCATAGAACTAGATTTAGGAATCTTTAATGTTGAAATTGTCTCCTCAAATCTAATGCATTTTGCCCTAAAGTAATAATATATTACTTTATATAATAATATATTCATTTATATATATCATATTTTATAGCAATTAAAGTTCATAGTATAAAAGTAAAACAGAAGCAAACATCCTATTAAAGACTTATATGCTCAGAACTTGTGCTTTTGGAAAGTGACTAGATCAGGCGCATTATATTCCCCACTAATTAATCCCTAGATGAGCATGCTGTAAAAATGTGGGCCTCAACAGAGAGGCTAAAGTGGCAAGTTTCGGGGGCTGTTACCTGGAGGGGTGTGCCTCCCTCCTTGCGTCTTCTACTCATGTCTGTTTCCCGGCCGCCATGATGTGACCAGCTCTGCTCTGCCAGATTCTTCCAACCCCACTCTTCTTGCCCTGGAGCCAGCTGACTATGGACTGAATTCTCCAGAAATTGTAATCCTGTCACTGTGGGTGGTGGATACTGTATCTCAGCAAAGAGAAAGTGACTAAAATACAATCTACACTGTAGTTTGGTTTAAGAGGAAATTTCATTTGCTTAAATTTTGAAATATAGGTTTTTCTTTTCACTTTGAAGTATAATTTTTAAAGGACGTCTAGACCACCTTGAAGGTCTACTGTTAAGAAAAATGTAATCTGTAGGAATAATTTTTATAAGAAGTTTTAATAAGTGTCTTGATAGCAAATGTAATTTATTCTTTCACAAATTCATTTTTGAAATGCAAATAAAACCATGTATTTACTCCAAATCTTATAATTTAGGGAGGTTTGTCATATCAAGTAGCAATTCTTAATGATATAGGACATTTATTAAGTATAAACTTTCACACTTTCATCAATAAACACTTTAATAGTGAGCCTGTTTTGTATTTAATGTCATGTATTTTATTCAAAAGGCCTATTGTATAAAACAAAGTTAATTATTTTAAATAGGTAATGTAGCAAGCAGATGGAAAGAGCCAGGTTTAACACTTGTATAAATGTTTTATTTCCAGCAGCATGTTGGACATATGACAGAAATCAGTGAATACACATTTTTTTCAGCATGTCATTAAGCTTTGTTGATTTTCTTTCCAGTTTTAAATAGTTTAATCACATATTATATTGCAAATTATTTCAATAATACAAAACTCAATTTTTTTATTTAAGCAGTTAATATTTTTTCAAAAATCATTATTTTATGTACATAATTCTCTAGATGAATGAAATTATCATATGGGATTAAAGAAACTCAATCACCTAAACTTCCAAATTTTTTTCTGAATATATTGCTACTTTTAATACATTGTTTATCTTTTCTTATGAAAAAGTGGCAGTTATTTTTATACTAAAATAGCTAAAAGAATTTAACCTTGCAACCAACTAAGTGGCAGAAATGAGGTATAATAGAAGAAGCCTTAAGTGAATGTGGCACATTTTCCAGATTAATTAGCCTAGTGGTTAACAAAATAAAGGATGAAGGTCAAACCTGAAACACTTCCTGAGCTATAGTCTGCACCTGGAATAACCTCGAAGGCCGGTATGTGACCTGCTCCCGGCATGGAAGGCAGTGGAAATTAGGTAGAGCCTCATCAGATCCGTGTTCAGAGAGCAACGGTGGGGCTTTAGTCTCTTCCTTGTCTTTCCTGGCCATGAAAGAAGCAGATGTGCTACTGCCACTGTCCAATATCTGGGTGACTGATAACTTTGAAATTCGCATACTGGAATCTTTGTGTCCTTTTTGACAAATTCCATATCTTGTTAATGAGCTATGTTATTGGAACAATAAGAAAGCTTTAAGTGTAAGAAGTAATGTTTAGCAATACATTGAAAAAATATTGAAGGATTCTCATATAGTATAAAGATAATTTTTGGACTTTAACATTTGGTTGACGCTGATATCAAGTCCTGGGCTGGCCATTTTCTACTCATGAAAGTTGGGAAAATATGTTAAATTCAATGGACCTTGATTTTTCCAAAGTAAAATGTAGTTTATAATAAAATATAGTACTTTTAGATCATTACTAATAATGTATATAAAGAAGCAGGCCAAGGATTTCTAGAAAATGTTAGTAGCAGCCAATAATTAACATATGCTTAATGCACACTAGTTATAAATTCGGTATAATAATGGACATATGCACTCCTCAAACCTATGCTATCATTAGGTTACTATTATCTTCATTTTATGGAAAATTAAACTGAAACATAGCAAATTATGTAACTGCCTTCAAGGCGTAGAGGCAGGATATGACTGAAAGACAGTTTTCCTATAGGGTGTAACATGTTAATCAAAATTCTATTTTTGAGTGAAAAGCTGCTATTTATTTTGTGATGAAATAAAGAACAAAAATAAAAAAATACAAATACCCAATACACAAAATGCAATTAAAATGCTAATAAAATTTTACATGTACTCACAACATTCACCACTTCAAGAATAACTGCTGGATAGTTATGTAAGAGATATTTTTCATCTTGCACCTCTTTCAAGTTCAAAAATGCTTTAAGTCATGATGAATTGAAAATTGAAATAAATTCAAAACATTCCTCCAATAATAATGAGATTGTCAAGACAAAGGCAAATATGTGTGTAGACTACATAAAGAGCATAAAGCAAATACTCTGGAGCTAATTATTCTATAGTAGATAGAGGAATCGGTGTTCAAAAAGAGATGACTTAAATTATATGTTTTATTTTTCTTCTAATTCATTTTCACTGGGAAGGGTAAGCTAAATAGCTAATTCTTCTTTTCTATTCAGAAAGTAGGAGTCTGGAAAAAAAAAAGCAGTGGTGAATGTCAAATAGTATAGCTCATGAACTGTTTGAAACTAAAACACATTCAAACCATTCTTTGAAATGAAAAGAATTTAACTATTCTGATATAAAAACAGACATCTTTTGTGAAATAAAGGAATATTGCAGAAGCACATTTTGAAGTGAAAAAGATTGAATAATTTTCCAAGATAAAAACAGTAAGGTAGTGGAGGAATGGGAACAGAATGAGAAAGAAGCTGAACAGGGGTATGATACCTTGTAAAACACCAGAAGAAGCCATGAACACAGTCCCAGAGGGCAAGTCTGGAAAGAGCACAGCTCATAAGTGAGAGCTGTCCAGTTAGAAGCAAGAGAAGTACAATGTTTATGTGCTGTATGCATTAGTCCTTATTTCACAGCTACTTTCTGGCCAGGAGGGGATATAAATTTCTAAGTTTTCTGATTTTCCAAGGACAGTTAAATGACTCTGGTAGCCTGTAGCCAAGGCAGACAGGTCTCTAACAGAGTGTCTGTATTGCTTATTATTACGAGGGAAGTACTGGGACTTGGGGAAAATGAAAATATAACAGTAATTGAAAAGAAGTAGGTGTAACACAGCATTACCTATAAACCTTCATCTGCAAGGGGCAAAACAAGATCCAAGAAAGTTTGTATGAGATGACAAACACAAGAGTCTTTATTTAAAATTTCAATGACAAAATATTTGAAACACAAAAAGAATCACTTACCCATGAAAAAAAGAAGAGCTATCTGACTTCAAAACTTTTGGCATTTGATTCATGAATCCATGCTAAAATTTAAATATAAAAGTTTGAGACATAAGGAAAGACTGAATTTTATTTTTAAATTGTTATCAATTTTAAATTAAAATTAATTAAATTGTATGCCTGGAATTTAGCACAGTTGACTAGAGCAACAGAAAAATATTAATGATGAAAATACCTAATAATAGCATAGATTTAAATAAACTGTGGTAAAAATATCAATAATCATGAAAGTCATTTAAATATATAAGTATAAATATTTCGAGTAACTCAATTTGTGAAATAGAATTTAAAGTCTAAAATATTGAGAGGTCCAGAAATAATGTGATAATATTTGGAAAACTTGGTGGAAGAAAGGATATAATAGCATATACGGTTAGTTTCTTATATTCTATAGAAAAGGTCAACACACTATTCAAAATGAGTTATAAAAGAGATTTATGCATATTTTAAATACAGTAAACTTCTAAACTCTATTCTTAGGTGAAAATCCCCAGGGGTACAATATGCAAAAAAGATTAATACACACTTATGAAGAACAAAATAAAGAGTGCAGAGTAGCCACTTAGCCTCAGAAGGAGTTTGTGACTGTGAACTAGAGAAAAGATAGGCATTTTCAAGACTTTTTACAATATTTTTCTTCTTTGTACTGAGTAGATTTTAACACATTCATGAATTACTTAAAAAAATAAAACCTTTAGATACATTCATGAAAAATAATCTACATTATCATATTGTGTTTACATTGCACATTAAAAAATAGCAGGGAGTATTTTGGGATATTACTTCAATGAAGCTCATTGCTAAAAATGTTATTTCTTAAGAGTTTGGGGCAAGTTTTTCTGGAACAGTCATTTTCCATAATGTAATTTCTTCTCTAATTTACAAAACGTTTGTTCAGGAAATCAATTTTGCATAGTAAGAGGATTCTATTCATTCAAAATTTTATTAATTTTTTCCTGAAATAATTATATCTATACTGTGAAGTTGAAATAATATGATGCATGTACTATAAAATATATATATGTAGCTGGCCCAAAGCTAGTTCAGTTACATTTCTTTGGCAGACCTAAAAAATGTCCATACATTTCATACTCTCTCTATCAAAATATGCCATAATTTTTCTCCTTCCTTTAAATCAAGGCTGACCCAAGGGGCTTGCTTTCACCAGAAGAATATGATATAGGTGACTATTGACTTTTGAGCTGCCCCCACCTCAAAAGACTTCCATCTTCTCCCTCCATTTTAGAATAAGATTAATATTTGCAGACCGTCCAACTTCGACTTGTATGGAGAGACGTCTGGCCACCAGTCTGGCAATGTCCCGTGCAAGTGAGGTCACCCTGGACAACAAGGACCTGCTGGGCTGAAGATTCTGGCCACAAACCTTAGTTGGACTCAGACCAAATTCTAATTCATAGAACTAGAAATAGTGATAAAAAATGATTAGGGTGAATTATTAGCTTAATTCAAAGCCCCTGGGGAAATAAAGGGAAAATAATTAAGATTTTGGCACCTAATTGCCACTTTTGCCATTCTCAGACTGTCGTGAAAAACATTCAAAATTGTATAGATTTGCATAATTTTCCAAGTTTATTAATAATGAACAAGTCTTTGTGATATAGATTTTATTAAATTCCCAGAGGAAATAATAGCTTAGGATTGGGATACTTTTTAAAATTCATTTTATTGATATATTTTATACATATATTAAAATCACATTACACTTTGAGGGTTTGGTGCCAGTACATGACACATCTTTATTATCATTTTTCCTCTTTTTTTCTGCTTTCCCTAAGATACCCCATCCCTTTTTACATAACCTTTGTTACCATTTTTTGTTTTTGCCATCAAAATTTTTCTTTCCCTTCTTTCCTTATCTCTACTCTACCTTTCTCTTTTCCCTTTGAACACTTTCTTCCTGTTTCACAGTATCAAGCATACATAATGCTGATTAATTGTATCAACTGCTGGTGATTTATATAGGATGCAAAGCACATTATTGACTACAGATACATTATTGAATACATATTGAATTCATGCACACACACACATATATATATATATAATTTATATAATATTGCAAAACAACATTAGTGAATACAGATTTATTTACTTACATTTAAATGTAATGTTTTATGAAGGATTATATAAAAATTTAGGACCATGGATTTAGCTCAAGTGGTACTGTGCCTGCTTTGGAAGCACAAGGACCCGAGTTTGATCCCTGGTACCAAAAATAAATAAATAAATAAATAAATAAATAAATAAATAAATAAGTAAGTAAATAACAACCTGATAATTTTCCTAGCTGCCCACTAAATAAAATAGCAACTACTGGGGCCAGGGATTTACCTCAGTGGTTCCGGCACCTGTTTTGCAAGCTCAAAGACCTGGATTCGATCCCCGGTAACCACATAACAATACTGGGCGTGGAGACTCACCCCAGCAGCAATCAGTATCACATACCACAGTGCCGGGCATGGTGGCTCACGCCTGTAATCCCAGCACTCGGGAGGCAGAGGCAGGAGACTGCTGAGATGTGAGTTTGAGGCTGAGCTCAGGGCCAGCCTGAACTACAAAGCGAGACCATGTTTCAAAAAAAAAAAAAAGTAACTATCCTAAAGAATTACTTTATACTATAATAAAGACAAGTTATATGCTCTATGCTCTTTAAAGTTGATTTCTATTTCACAATCCATTCTATTGTGATGATTGCATCTTTAAGTATATTGTTCTTCTTGCTTCTAGCTACTTTTATTAAATGTGAAGAGTGACTCTATTTTTTCATTTGACAAAATGAAATATAACACTTTAGTAGGTATGGAAAAGAGAAAGAATAAATTTTCAAAACTTTAAATTTCAAGCGACAATTATGATAAGTACTTAATATATTTCTCCCAAGTTTTTCAGCATGATTATTTAATATTCTTTGAGAAAAAAGAAGAAAAAATTGCTAAGTTTATTTTAGATAACTGAGCCTATATTTATATGGAATTTTATATTACTTTTTCTCAGGACTATAGCTCACACATTTCCACATAGGAGAAATATGTACTTAAATTATATCATATTGATGGATGTATCACAATGTGCTTACATTTTTCCTTTTTCACCACTTTAAATAACGTTACAGTGAATATCTTTAAATATACTCAGTGCCTGACCACATAGCACTGCTGAGAACTCATTGTTGTTGGAATGAACAGAGTTCTGATTGTATATATTATGATGTTACTAACTAATGTATCAGAGGTTGAAAATAAAAAATGTCATTTTTAACAATTCTAATCTTACTGCTTGTGAAATTTTTTGTTAAATTTTCAGAAGTTTATGACAGATTGACAGTGAAGTTGTCAGACATGAACATTTTGTCTGGCAAAACAACTGCTCAGATTTGGGGTCCAGGATTTAGCTTAAGGGGTACCTTGCCACCTTGAAAGCACAAGTGCTGCAACTCGATCCTTGGTACCATGTGGAAAAAAACAAAAAACCTGCTCAAATTACACAAAACAGTGATACTTTACATGTTTAGGATTTGCTTGTAGGCATGGTGCTGTGTTTTGTTTTGGCTTCCCTTTATTCGCCGTGGTTTCATATGTCTGGCGCTTGGCCCTCAGTATCTTCCTTCTGGTAGGTGATGAACCTTCCACAGGTGGAGACAATTGGGATTTGATTTGGGTCACTGCACTTGGAAGAGATTAAAATAATTTTCAGGAACCCTGGGTACTTCTTGCAAAAGGATAAGTATAGTGTATCAAACCTGATCATTCCCTGGCTACTCGGGGATCTCTGAGTTTACTATGTCTCAGTCTACAGCTCAGTCCCTGCACAGCACTGCCATCCACCAGACATCAAAGCCATGCTGAGCCAAACCCTTGAAAATCTCAAACGTGAGCTAAATAATCACCAACTCTTTATGAAGTAAGCCAGATCCCCGTATTTTACTGAATAAATGAAAAAATGACTGTTTTGAATGACTTGGTATTCTCTGTGGGAGAAAATTTCTGACTCTCTGTTGTTTTAGCTAATGATATTTTCCTTTTCTTGAGGTGATAGTACTTCAGCTCCTTTAAGACAATTAGATATTCTTCAATTGCCTTCAGTTTTGACCTTACTGAGAAAAAGATGTTTTTTCTCTTCAAAGCTAGAACATAACCTAAATTAGAACAACTGGAGTCTTTTGTTCTCCTTTTAAACACTGAACAACAACAAAAACAACAAGAAAATCTGGAAAGAAGAGAGGAGACATTCAAATAGATAGATTGACCTTTAAGTGACTGTCAGTACTTTCATGCTTTCAATGCCAAAGCTTCCCTTAGGTATGTCTCTTCCAGAAAACTTTTCTCCCCCTTTATTTTCTTTATTACTTCTATTAAGATTCTACTTGTGGAGTAAATAACATTATATATATACAAATAATATATATTATATAATATATTATATAATAGATAAAATAAAATATAGACATGTATACATATTATAAATATATTACATAAATATATTATATATAATACAGATATACTTTTGCTTTCATTGGCTATACCGAATTTCTACAATATAATATCTCATTGGAGTTTTCCAAGTGATTAATTAAATTTTTGTATTTATTAAATAATTTACCAAATCAGTCATCATTACTGATTTGTTTTTCCACATCATAAAACATTAAATCATTACATTTAATCTGATACACTGAACATTGATTCCTGTGCATGTTTATTTGCTAATAGGACACTATTTAATGTTTAATGAAAATGTATAATCTATTTTAATATATTACTGAATGGGGTTCTCCAGGTATTTTAGATAATTCTCCATTAGATGAATCTCCTAGGTTTACTTTTTTTTTTTTTTTTTCAGTTTTTTGAGACAGGATCCCACTTTGTAGTTCAGGCTGGCCCTGAACTTACTATGTAGCACAGGCAAGCCTCAAACTCAGAAAATCCTTCTGCCTCTGCTTCCCGAGTGCTGGCATGGTAGACTTGAGCCACTAAACTTTACTACATCTTTTAACAATTTTTAATTGATGTCATTGGTACATTATATACATACAAGATTATCAGATTAAACATTGAGAACTTGTCCTAACACATCTTGATTCTCATTTTTTCCCTTTCCCCTGCCCTCCCTACACCCCACCCCCATATACGCAAGATTTGTCTCTTTTTTTCTTTCCCCTCTTTACTTTCCCCTCCCCACTCTTTCCCTTTTCCCTCCTATTTCGCATTACCTATGTAACACTTTGGCACTCATTTACACTTTTGGGTTTTCATAATAGAGAAAAGATTTGGTACTCACACATCTGTGTCCTATTTATTTCATTTATGAGTATGTTTACTTTTCATGCATTTTAGAACTATTTTTAAATTTTAATAATAATTATATCTACCTAAAAATTTAGGACAAATACTTTTCAGTATACTATTCATTAAAATGAAGTTTTGTTTGGACATTTATTCAAGTATGTACATATATATCATATATTCATATTTTGTTACTTTATTTCTATTGTTATATTATAACTATTTAATGAAATATTCATTGTGTAGAAACTTGACATTTATGATGTAATAAAGAACCAATCCTGTAGAAAATATGTTAGCTGCTCTACTGTATCCTCCTGTGGGTTACAACATTCGTAACCCTGCTTGTCAAAATGCACCTTGCACGTGACTGGGTACAGATTTACCTAATCACAACAGAACCAATCACATTCTCTGTTTCTACTTTCACCATTTTGCATCAGAACTCTTCAAGTATTATGTAGTTTCTCTCTCCCCATCTTGGTTTCCTGATTTATTTATGCTACTGCTCATAATAATTCTTCCATATAAATACTCTAAAGAAAAATCAATCTCTCAGAATCCACTTCTTGAATAAGTTAACTCAAACATGGGGAATTTCATATCTAGGTGAATGAGAATTTAGGATTTTGATTTGACAGCTGAATGGAAGTAAAACCAGAACTTCTTCAAGGTAGAAAGACCAACAGGAAAGGTTATTCATGTAAATTTGGATCCAAGCACTATATGCAGGAAGCAGGCCTGAAACACAAAATAAAAACATTTCCCCACTTCTCCAAATCTTCCATCTCTTCTCCTTCTCCAGTCTATAGCTTTGTGTTGATGCTAAAAATTACCACGGAAAAAATATATCCATCCCTATGACCTGGTGTACAGTTCTACTAAAGTGTGGTTTTCTAGGACTGGGCTGATATATTAGATATATCTGTAACAATCTTTAAATACAATGAAATATTCACCAAAAGAACACTTAGCAAAGAAAGACTCATTTTGGATAACAAATGTATTTCAGTCGGCAACAAAAGATTATGATATTCAAGTGATAGTATGAACTTTCTTGTTTGCATAATAATGACAATTTAATGTTTTCAAAAGGAAATTTTAAGCTTCCAGTTAAATAACTGAAGTTAATGTGACAGCATGAGTGCTGTAAATGTTCATGCACTTTGAAAAATAATTTGTACCAATTTGAGTGAGGGACACAATATGGCCTGGTAAAATTAGCATAACATCTGGCCATCATACTAACACCATGCTATATTTGGGATGAGTAGGAGAAGCTGAAATCTTTTGGCAAAGGTAAAATGAAAGTAATAGTATCCTCACTTTGAATGCTTTACAATGTGCTGTTTTAAAATATATGCCAAGTATCTATATGTCTCAATAAATCACTGAAGTAAACATTTACTTCACACAAAGATAAATTAAGGCAATGATAAGTGTGAACTTTGTATGTGCACTTGGGAACACATGTATTATAAAATTTCATTTTCTGATTTTATGGAGAAAAAATATATTTATGTCTCTGGGGAGAAAATATAGAAACTGTATCATTGTTCAGGAAGCAGGAACTGGCTTTTGATAAAGGCTTTTCTCTTCTAGTCCACAATGCATCGGGGACCTTCAGAGTTGATTACTGTAATATTTATAAAATGTAGTTCTGACGTACAATTGAGAACTATAATACACTTAATACTGGAAAAAAAGTTGGCCAGCCTCAGATGTTTTTAATGAATTGGAAGACAGCCTATTTTGTTTCGTCTGAAATCAAGGAAGAGTGCCAGGTTTGTCACTAAACACGAGTCAGTTTCTTTTACAGAGAATGATTGAGGCTTTGTTTTTTGATATGTGGCCAAAAAATCCTTTACTATTACACTGTAAAAGTGAAATGAAAGTAGTGACTCCTAGTAGACCCCATTAACCAGAGTATTACAGTGATGGCCTTGCTCACAGGAACAAAAATATAATCGTACTGTGGTTCTCTTTGTGTACATTTTTAATTATATGGATATGGATAAGAATTTTATTACACTGATTTAGAGAGGTAAAAAAATGATGAGCATAGTTTTCTCTTTGCCATGCCTCAATTTAGCTATAATAAGCACTAGTTAATGCAATTTTAGATGGTCATTCAAACAAAATTACAAAGAAAAAAATCAACAAAACTAGAAACCTCATTTGGATAATTAGATTACAATGTCAATTACTTTAGCATCTCCAGAGTTCTAATTTTTGACATTTGTTTTAGTAACTTTAGAACTTGTACATGTTTGTTACAAAAATATAAAAGAATCACTTCAGGAGAATAAAGACATGTATTAAAATTCAACTTCTTATCAGTCATGTCGAGGACACCTTCATACACTATTCTAGAATTCACTGTTGCTGTAGGTTTTTTGTCAAAAATGCATAATATGATGCCAGTTGTGGGCAAATATGCAAACTGAGGGATATTCTGCAGAAATAACTGGATAGGACACTTCAAAATCATGAAGGTGTTAACTGAGGAGGATAAACTGAGGAGCCGTCACAGGCTGGGACCTAGGAGATGTGAAGATTAAATTCACTGGTACAAACTCTCAATGTTGAATGAGATGATGTATTCATAATGTACCAATATGGATTTGAATTTTTAAAAAAAATTTGGAAAAGAGAAAATACTGAAAGAAAAAAAAACAATTGGAATAAAAAGTCTGTTGTTTAGCTCATAGTGAGATATTAACTCTCTCTGCCACATTTACATAGATGCCTTTGTAGGTTATTGTTTGTGCTGTTTTTATAATGAACTTTTTCGAGCTATTTGTTTGCTTTTTTGCATTTGTCCTGCCCAGTTTATACAAACTAAAATTAACGATGAAACGTTGCATACATTTCTTAAGATAATATCACCAAAATCCTTTAACTTCCAAACACATCTATGTATTCACAAGGGATTTTATATGATTGTTTTGAAGTAGTAGCATATTATATATTCTTCAAGGTACATTTTACCTAAGTTAAAAATGTCATATAGAAATCATCACAAAGTATTTCTGTTCTCAATTGGTTTTGTTCTAAATAGCAAGATTAAATCTAGGGTATCCTTTTGAACATTTTAATATTCATAGCGATAATTTTTCAGATATTATATCACAAATGCACAGAATTGAAAGAAAATGTTGGTAACCATATTTAAAATTAACCTAAGAATGAAAGAGTGACTACCTGATTATATAAATTATTCCAGGTTAAACAATTACACATGTGAATGGGAAACACATCTGACAACCAAAATTTAGGACATTTTATAAAGTATTAGTTCAACTAGATAATGAATATGAGTTAGTTAGAAAGCACACGTGTTATTGTCAAAGATTGTGACATATTTCCTTTTTAATTTCAGTAATATGATATATGATTTCATATTTAGGTGTTAAATTTATCTTTTTAACTTTTGTATGTGAATATTTTCAATAACTTTCATAACTTTAATTTTTTTTTTTTGAGACAGGGTCTCACTTTTTTTTGTAGTTCAGGCTGACCATGAGCTCATCCTTGAACTCACAGCAATACTCCTGCCTCTGCCTCCTGAGTGCTGGGATTGCTGTCGTGAGCCACCAAGCCTGGCACTGTGGTGTGCGGTTCAGCCCTACATTGTTTCATGTGGTTACCGGGAGATCAAACCTGGCCCTTGCACTTACAAGGCAGGTGCTGGAACGACTGAGCTAAATCTGCAGCCCTAAATTTAAAAATTAAAAAAAATATATTCCCAAATCTATAATGTTGTTTGGATCCCGTAGATATGTCACTTATTCTCTTAGATTGTTACTTCAAGTCCATATATCTTACATAATCAAAACCTTATGAGCAGGAATTATCATACATTAGGGAATTACATAACAAGTAGTATCTGAGTAATTCATACTCATACAGCAATTTGTTAAATGATTAATTAAAAGCTATAGTTTAGCTATTTAGTAAAACCATTTTCACAAGTTGTGAATTTGTCTCTTTCAAGGGCTGTATTTATCTTAATATTTGCACATATGCTATCTATCTTAATATTTGCATATATTTATGTAAGCCATTTCAAACATATCATTAAAATATGAATGAGGGGTGACAGTTATTTTTAATGTTTGGTCTACTTATTGAGTTAAACAGTAAAGTCAAAACTCCCTCTGAAATACTATCCATCTCCTTCTGTTTTCATCCTTTCATTACTAATAACACTACTTCCAAAGGCCTTTATGCTACTTGTGAGGATTGCTGCAATTGCCTTCTTAGCCTTTGGTCTCACTTGCCTCAGGTTTAATCATCCTAGTCATTATTTTGTGAATAAAAGTCTGTTAATGTCATTCTCAGCTGAATGACTTTGAATGACCTTTTGCTTCCCTAACTCTAAAGTGCAAAAGACCTAAAACTTTTTAAAACTATTGATTCAATTTGTTTTTCTTCTCCCATCTCTAAACATTCCCTATCTTGTATTCCACATTCTAAAATTCTTAATTTTTTCCCCATTCTTAGCATATACCATTCACTATTTTTTATTCATATGTTTATAATTTCTATTTCTGATGTCTTGACTTCTGTAATGTTATCTCTGTTGCATCTTATACTATGTTTTGCTTCTGAGTATTTCCTGAAGAAAATTCATCCTGCAGCCAGGCATAGTGACACTCATCTGTAGTTCTAGCTATTCAGAGAGCTGAGGTAGGTGAACTGCAGATTCAAAGGACATTTTAGTTTGTGTCAAATAAAGAGCAAATGAGGCCAGAATGCATCTCAACACTCTTTGGATTTAACCCTTAGTACTGAAAACCAAACAAAACCAAAACTAAATTTTGTATTTGTTGGGAGTGTTGCGTTGGGAAGAGATCAACTGAGGACATTCCCACAAGAGTGGATTAGTTCTCCCTGGAGGTTGTTCTAAGACAAGTCACCTCTCCTGGCCCCCTTCACTTCTCAGGGACCCGTTTTACCTTTTACTTCTTCCCGCCACATGATGTGGCATCACAAAGCCCTCACTAAGTGCATCTACCTAATCTCGACTTTCCCAGCCTTGAGAATCATGAATCAAAATAAACTCTTTTTCTTTATGTATTATCCAGTCTTAGCTAGCAGGTTATAGTTGTATTTAAAATCAGTTATTTTATATATATCATAGGTAAAATAATTTTCTCAAGGTTGTTTTCCTTCAAATTTTGGAAAATGGGCCAGAGACAATACATTATGTTGTATATTCTTATCAGAAGGGGGTTCACACAACTCTGAAACAACATGAGGAAGGTGAAATCAGGCTAGGTGTGTTCTTGCTGAATATGAGATCAAGACTCAATATCTCAGAGTTTATCAAAGATATAATTGATCATTATTTCCAACATTGGTGCTGATGTGAATTACATGTATGTGTTCAAACAATGCCTCTGTATTCCCAGATCATAATTCACTTGGGTTTGCAGAAATTACTATATTAGGGTCCCATAGTAGGTACATCAGCAAATAAACAGAGATATTGGATAAAACTGGAGTCTATTGGGCCGGGGAGTTAGCTCAGTGGTTCCAGCGCCTGTCTTGCAAGCACAAGGGCCTGGGTTCGATTCACCGGTAACCACATAACAATACTGGGTGTGGAGACCCACACCCAGCAGCAACCAGTACCACACACCACAGTGCCGGGCGTGGTGGCTCACACCTGTAATCCCAGCACTTGGGAGGCAGAGGCAGGAGGATTGCTGTGATATGAATTTGAGGCTGAGCTCAGGGCCAGCCTGAACCACAAAGCGAGACCCTGTCTCAAAAAACCTAAAAAAAAAAAAAAAAAAGGAGTCTATTGAAAATATTATTATTTGCATGTTCAATGCAATAACCTCTTTTCTAAAATGTGTAATTAGGAAAGATTAGATTTAATTATATATGATCCAGATAACTACATGACTTTATTTAATTCTAAGAAACTTTCATCTGAATGTGAGAGAGTTAAATCTTTCATGCTGTCACTCCCACTACATATTTTCCATTTTACTACTGAGACATTTATTTAAATAAGGACAATAGAACAAATGAATCAAAGAACCATTGAATCAGAATGGAGAGCTGGTGCAATTCATTTCTTAATTAAATTTTTACAGATCACTGCTTCTAGAATAGCAAGTATAATTTATGATTAATTATGAAAACAATTTTCTCAGATTCATGTCTTATTTAAGCAATATATTACAAGATTGTTGAATAAGAAACCCCAGAAAGTAAAATGCATGAATTTTAACAATTTAAAAATGAAGAATTGCTATTGTTTTAAACTAAAGTGACAAGCTTTGCTTGTCTAAATTAGCATTTACTAAATCCTTCCTTTTATTTCCCTTCACAAGGGACAAGGTGGCTGGTGTTTTAGGGAAAGAGTTATTTTTTTGACTATGCTAAATTTTCTGAAATTTCTCAAAAACAACAGAATTAAAATAATGTTAAATCAAAGTTATTCAAGGTACTTTACTTTCATATGAGTAAGTTGATTTTGCTGTTACAGGAAAGTAACTTCAGTCTATTAGATATACCGCATTGAAGTCTTATAACTCCTAAAAATGGAGATGAGGACAAAGATGTGAAAAGTAGGAAAGTTGTATTAATAAAAATCTCCTGGGAGTCAGGAGGGGTCCTGAAAGTGGACTGTCACTGATGCTTCTTGTATGTACTTTTTTTTTTTTTAAACAGAAAAATTACATCACAAGTTACCACAGGTCAAACTATTACCAATTTGTAGGATTACAAATACATTCACTTAGCTAACAATGATCTAATGGAAAAGAAGCTAATAGGAAGGCTTCTAAACACAGAGAACAGAGGGGTTTAGGGAAGGCCTCCGGGCAGGGGAAAGTGTTCTGCTCATCTATCTATGTGTTACACTGTTGTATTTTTCAGGCTTAATGGAACACGTGATGCTAGTTACACTATAGCTTTGCACTGTTTTATATCTCTGAGAAAGTTGCAACCATACTTTTTCATTGTCTCTCCATCACTTTAGACCTGGAGCACAGTCTAGTTTGCCTAATTGTTTTATTCTCTGTCTTGTGCCTGGTCCCTTTATAAATGCCTGTCAATTTCTATTTAACCTAGCTGTAATAACACAAATTTTGCATTCAATCAAGTTGTGTTATTGATAATTTTACTACAAGAATATGAAACCAAATCAGTCTACCTTAAATCTATCATTTTAGTTTTCCTTTATGAAAATAAAACTGTAAATAATTCTTTATGTTTTGTTTGCTGTTTAATATTACTTTAAAATTTTAGAAAAGGTATAAAATAAAAAAAATGAAGTCCCATCTACCTATCATACAGATTCATCAGTTAGTTACATTTGGTTCCTTTTCTTTATTATTTTCTTCCTTGCTTCTTCCATTCTTATTTCTCTCTCTTGCTTATATATAGAAATAAATATTTATGGGTCATTTTATGCAAAAGTGTACAACACTGCAAGTCTTATTCATATGGATACATGCATATAAAATATCTAGAAAATATTTCTCTTTCAAGATTTAATATTTTGAAACATTTGAAAGAAATTTATAACTAGTATGCTACTCTAACCTAAGATACATTCCAATAACAAGAAGCTTTTCTTTTGATGTATTTTTAAAACCTATTCTATTAACTTACCTAGAAATTTAACAATGGAACTATAACTGTAACCTAGAGTCCATGTTGGAATTTAGTCAAATGTTGTATTAATGGTTGTTTTCACCAATTTGGTAATCAAATCTAAGTTAATATCTTTTAGTTTTCAGCATATGTAGTTTCTTTAGTTTGAAAATTCACAGCTTGTCTGTGCCATTCTTATCTTGTATATTTTTAAAGATTGTAGACCTGCATTGTTTTACAGCTGTGTGTGTGTGTGTGTGTGTGTGTGTGTGTGTGTGTGTGTGTGTGTGTGTGTGTCTGTAAGTATGGGTGTGTGGGGGTCAATAGAATGATTCCCCATTTGTATCTCTCTGTGTTAGGAGTTCCACTAAAGCAAAGAATTCATTTGAGTCCATTATATTTGAGGCCTGAAGATTGGTTGTCACTATGGATAAAAGTTGAATTTGATCCTCTTTAAGGTGATTTTTCTTGGGGGAAGATACTATGTATTCCTATGGATTGAATTAATAGTTTATGAGGAGAAATACTAAGGCTACATGCAATTTCAAGTCTCATTAATATTTCACCAGCTATTTTTAGTATGTAATGATTATTAACCAGAGCAATTTTATAGTTAAAAGACAGCATACTCTTCTAAGAAAGTACTTTCCCATTTATACAACCAATTTTTCATTTAATTTTTTAATAATATGAATTTTATATTCATATAAATACAAAAGACATATATTGTTAAGTAGGTAATCATACACCTGTTTTTATTTATACATTTTTATTCTACAGAGTTATTGTCCCGTTATTAGTATTTATGCTAATGCACAAATTGTGCCAGGTTTGGGGCCAGGAAAGTTATTCACTATATTAATATTCTTTCTACATATAACAACAATTCTATATAGTTTATGAAAGTGATCCATGGAATGATGACATTGAAAAGGACTTGTAGGACTTCACACAACATATTTTTGCAAACACTTTATGTGTTTAAAAAAGCATAGTGTAGCATGAGAAAGAAAATATATTCAAGTGAAAGCACTACAGGCACTTTCAGGACCACCTCTGGTTAGTGATTATTATGTCACACAAGTAGTGCTTTATATTTCATTTGTTCACTGTTGAGTTGTGTGTGAAATACATTGAAGAAACTTCTCTATTCCAAGACTTGACTATATTTTTATTTGTATGACACATTGATCCTTGTGAATCTGCTGGGTCAGTGGTCTCTATCCACTCTCCAGTGTTGCTTTGGGAGTAAAGTTTTCTGTAATGGCATGTACTGGCTGTGTTCCAGGTAGGCATTTTACTGTAGCACTTATTAGCTTTCCTAGCTTTCCTCAGTGTTGGTGGTATCTGTAGCTGTCTCAGGTGCCTGGGCTGAAGAGAAGGCCATGGGTTTGCGCCACCAGCTGTGATGCAGTGGGTCAGGAGAGACGGCTTCTGGACACCTCAGAATGATGTACCTGAATGTGTGCAGGGAGCACCTATCAGTTTCTCTGAGTCATGTGAGGGTGGAGACCTGCTCCATTTATGCACCATTTCTGGTAGTAGGATGTTCAGGTGACATGGAGCAGGACAAATGTCACCAGGTCTGTATGGGGTGCCTGTCAGTGTCAGAAAATGCACAGATAACATGTGAACCACAGGTGAGGGAAGTCTGTCCAGTTGCTTTCCAGGCTACAGGTGAATGGGTGGAGTCAAAGCTTGTTTTTCAGGATTTCAGTCAGCAGTCTTCCCATAGTGGGCTCTTGCACTTCTTTTATGGCCATAATGATGAGTGAGGCTGTGGAGTTATTTTTGTGGGGGTTCCAAGCCCAAGCTGCACAAGGATAGTTCATTGGGTGTTTCCTGGGGTCAAAGGTTCATGGATGGGGCCAACTGCTTGTTCCCTTGGCACTTAAAACGTGAGTGTGACTAGCTGCCTGCTTTCTGTGTCCAAAGCAGAGTCAGTACACAGCCTGGAAGCTTCTGTGAGACTGGAAAGAGGAATAATTAATCTCGTTATTTTCTGGGGCCTCCGCAGATTGCCTTGCTCTAGCGTTTCCTGTGGCCATAGAAAGGAGGAGAGGTCCTTGTGTTTGACTGCAGGGCTGGGCTACAGAACTTCTGGGGTCATTTGCTAAGTTTTTTATGACAGAATCTTGAGTGTATAAGATCTCAAGAAAGGCCCATGTGCCAAGAACCTGGGTAGAGGACAGCCCAATCAGGCCTGGAATTTTGCTATGGGGAAATGGAACAACGTTTCAACTTGACAGGTGCCAGTCATTGATATGAAGGACTACAAGTGCTGCAGGATTTTTCAAGAGTAAATGCTTCCAGTGTGGTTCTGGAAGGAACATTACAGCATCCTTTCCTGTGTGGGGTTCATTGAAAAATGTGAGCCAGTGTCTCTCTGTGGACACAGATCTGCCTGTGTACAGGAGAGAGGCTTTGAAAGCTCTGTCAAGGAGCCGCAGTCCTCAGTTGACCAATTTAAGTTACAATCACCCCACAGGTGTTAGCATTCATAAGTCAAGGGTATATGTGTATATGATTATATGTGGCTCACATAATCATAGAGACAGAAACTTTCCGAAAAGGATCATAGGAAAACTAGAAAGCTAGAGAATCTAATCAGAGTGCTTGGCATAGGAAGCCAGACATCTTAGAACCAAGGGTGTGAATCGATCAACATCTACTCATCTGGTACCTCTGGCTCAAGTTTCAGTGACTAAGAACCTGGTCTCTAATATCTAAGGCAGCAGCAGGAGAAACACATCCCCATCTGGAGGAGTCAGAGCTTTTTCTCCTTCTGCTTCCTTGTCCATCCATACTTGCAGTCTAGAGGAAGACACTCTGGGCAAGTTGCACCAGTGAGTCCTGAACTCTGACATCTTCTATGCAAACAAACACACCCAGAAACAATGTGTTGACTGTTCTGAAGGTGTCTCTAAATCTAATCAAGGCCAGGGTCAAATGTAACAAACACAAGCTGTCTTTGAGCTTAACTGCAATCTTTCTGATAGATTTTAGTTGTTTTTTTGTTTGTTTGTTTGTTTTTTAACTGATTTTATTGGTTCATTTTATATATACAGTTTTAGGTTTAGTAGTGAAAATAATAAAAGGCAAGAAAAACTTTTTCCTCATGGTATTTATGCTGCCAGTGAGCCTCAGGATTCTTCTGCTTGACTTGGGTGGAAATAATGAATCAGGACATGTGGCTTTTGCTGATAGTCATGCAGATGACACTAGATAGATAATATTGAGTGCTGGGCTCTGAAACCTGTAGTGCTGACAGCCCTCTAGTATTTCTGTTCTTTCTTTTGAAATGACCTCCTGGTTCACCTTACTCAAGATAAGAATGTCACACAGATTTGTAGGATTTCTGGAGCCCACACTATTGGAGAAATGAATCACACACAACTTGTAGGATCAGCAAAAGGGATCTTATTTTATCAAGGCCTGTGCTGGAGCACAGGGGTATCAATCCATGGAAGAAGCTCTCCTCCACAAACCCTACACATGTGAGGAATGCTGCTGATCCTGCAGCAGCCAGCCCGTCATTGGCTCCAGGCCAGTCCCAGGGTTGGTGAAGGACTCCGGCATGGCCTCCATCGTGATGGCTGAGATCCAGTGAATGGGTTGGGCTGAATACAGGGGATTTTCTTATAGCTTAATTGAAAAACATATACATTTATCTTTTTATAAGGAAGATAGAGACTTGATGTCATGTGTATGTGTGGGTGTGAGTTTGGATATTATGGAACACAAGGTATCATAAAACTCAATTAAGTACTGTGAAGTCTGGATGGTTTAGACAGAGCAGAGGACACTGCCCTTTACCCTCTGCTATGTCACTTTACTAAATAGTTTCTAAAAGAGAACACACTGTCTAAATTCTTTAAAATGCAGCATAGACTCTGTTGGTTTTCTAGCCTTAAGTATAAATTATTGAATATAAATATACATGAGTGTTATACCATTATTTTCTTTTGTTGGTGGTTTTAGAGAACAAACTAAAATAAAATTCTCATAAATTATAGCATATTTTTTAAAAAGTACATGAAGAAAAAATATCTAGGAACAAATTACTAGTTACATACTTATTCTGAATATTGCTTGTTAAAATAGTTCAATGTTTTTCTTTAAGATTTAATTCCATAAATATTTTATTTTAAAATGCTGTAACTATGATGTTCATTGAAGAATATTAAGTTAATATAATGAATTTTAATAATAATAATAATATAATGAATTTTTGGTATATATATATATATATTCATTAGTCATTAGTCACTTCTATTGTCTAAACCACTTAACAAAAGACACATTTGAGGATAATTGTAATTTCCATATAAAAGCAGAAGAGCGTGACTTTATTGATAACAGATATAAGTTAAATAGATTTAGTTGGGATGTTCAACAACCATAAATGCAATAATGATTGGTACATCCCTGAATATGTTTTAAAAATAATCTAAACAGCCACACAGAACTCGGAATATGGCTTTAAATAACGGACACCTGAGACCAGTGAATTCTTCTTACATGTGAAGTTTAAATACATCAATTGAGTATAAAAGAAGCAAAAAGAAGGAAAACTGAGAGAATTTAAACTTAATTCACAAAAGAAGGGGGAAAAAAGTATACAGATAGGAAAAGAAGAAGTCAATTTTTTTTTTTTTGAGACAGGGTCTTGCTTTGTGGTGTAGGCTGGCCCTGAGCTCAGCCTCCAACTCACATCACAGCAGTCCTGCTGCCTCTGCCTCCTGAGTGCTGGGATTACGAGGCGTCGGCCACGCCCGGCACTGGGGTATGTGGTAGTGGTTGTGGCTGGGGTGAATCTCCACTCCCAGTGTGGGGTCAAAACCGGGTCCTTCCGTTTGCAAGACAGTAGCCAGAACCACTGAGCTAACTCCCAGGCGCAAGCTGTTGCTGTGTTTTGAAACACTTAAGTTCAGTTCCTGTGTTCACGTTAATCATGGTTCCTGCTTGGCTTCTCAAACTGCAAGTGTTCTTTCATCACACTAAGAATTGTTTTGCATAATTTTAGCATTGGTGACAATTCATTCTTCCTAGAAATGTTACAAACTAGGCCTGAGTCTTTAGTTTCACTTATTTCGGCCTCATGTACACATACACACAGACACACACAATAGGTTTCTCCAACAGAAACAAACACATTTTTTTCTGCTTTACAGAGGTGATTTTATGCACTGATTGTATGATGCCATGCTTGAAATTATTACCAATATTCCAATTCCTCTGAAATTCATGAGAACTGAAGATGAATTACTTTTATTTTATGTTTCTCTGAAATCCTCAAGTTGGTTACTTAGAAAACGATTATCAAAACCTGATCACACTGTTTTCCTGAATTTATTCCTAATGTAAATTAGTTCTTTCGCCTTTCCTTTATTTACTGCTTATTCATTATCTGCTGTCCAGCAAGTCCTTGCTAAAAAATGTTTAAAGATAAACTAACAGCCTCTAATCCATGTATAATAATGAAAGAAGAATCACTTTACAAAGTAGATAAAATTATGGTATGTGTGCGTATGTTTGGGGTGGGAGTAGAGTGAATATTATTCTGGTAACAGGCCCAGCATATGTTGGAATATATTCAGGAGGCAGATATAGTTTGCTGTGGTTAGCATAGAGTTTACAACTTGTTTTCATTAACATTGAAAGCATTTTATGTTATTTTCCTCCAGGAAAGTCTAATGGCAAAAATGTGCTATTTAAACATATAATTTATAGATAAGACAAAAAAAAAGTCTACTTAGATGGGACTAAGTAATTCTTTTTTATAAATTAAACTTTCTTCTCAATTTAAATTTCAGGTTTTTCAGCTACATTATCAACAATATACAAAGGTCTGATTTTTCAGTGGCATGGGATCTATAAAATATTTTGAGATTATGCACATTGAAAGCTACAAAACATTGATAATAGAAATTTAAAAAATTATAAATAAATATTATAGCATAAGCATAGTTAGAAAACTTCATGTTGTTGAATATCCATACCATCCAAAACAGCAAAATATTCAATACGAGGTTATCAAAATCCAAAATATTTGTATACAAAGAGAAATAAAACTTTAAAATTCATGTAAAATTCCAATACATTAGAACAGCAAGAATAATCTTGAGAAAAACAAAGCTGAATCTATTCACTTTCTAACTCAAAAACATATTACAAAACAACAGCAACTAAAACTTCATGGTTCTGGAATAAATATAGATTTATAGACCAAAGGAACATGATAATGAGTCCTAAAACAAACCCATGTGTTACACTCAGGTGAATGTAGACAGAGATGAGCAATTACCATAAGGAAGTATTATTTTCAATGAATAGCATGGGGAGATTGGATATTCATAGGCAAATATATAACATGTCATAAAAATATAAAGTTAGAACACGCCTTTATATCATATGCAAAAACATGTCCATAATGGGTTAAAGATGTTAATGTAAAACCAGACAGTATAAAGTTTGTGGAAGAAAATATAAAGAAAGATCTTCCTCATGTTGGTTGGCCATATTTTTTTTTTTTTTTTTTTTGAGACAGGGTCTCGCTTGTAGTTCAGGCTGGCCAGCCCTGAGCTCAGCCTCAAACCCACATCACAGCAATCCTAGTGCCTCTGCTTCTTGAGTTCTGGGATTACAGGCATGAGCCACCACGCCCAGCACTGTGGAATATGCCGGTTCACTAATTCCTGCTGGGTGTGAGTCTGCACACCCAGTATTATAAATGGTTACCGGGGAATCAAACACAGGCCCTTGTGCTTCCAAGACAGGTGCCAGAACCACTGAGCCAAATCCCCGGTCCTGGCCATGGTTTCTTGGACATATTACAAAAGCAGGCAACAAATGCTAAAATAGACAAGTGTGAAAAATAAAAATTAAAAGGGTTTTTAATAGCAAAGGAAATAATCTAGAGAATGAAAAAACAATTGTTAAATAGAATAAAATATTTCTAAACTACATGAGAAATCTATGAATCAGTTATAAAACAAAGACTTCAATAGATATTGCTCCAAGGAAGACTTTCAAGGGTCTAGTGGGTATGTGCTAAGGTATTCAGCATAACTAATCATCATAGAGGCACAAATAATAAAAGAAGTATAAATCAAAATCATAATGAGATATTCCTCCACACTCATTAAAATGGATATAGTAAAAATATAAAAGAAGTGTCAGAGAGGATGTGGAGAAATTGAAAATCCCATGAACTGTTGGTTGGAAGCTAAAACAGCACAGAATCCATGGAAGAAAGTAGGGGAGCTACTTTAAAATATTTTTTAAGTATGAAACAATCTAATAATTTCACTTTTAAATATATATCTAAAGTAATTGAGATCAGTACCTCAAAGAAGTACTTGTGCTTCCATGTTTATTGCAATATTACTCACAATAGTCACAATTTGTAAATAGCTCAAGTGCTCACTGGATATTAACGAATAAAGAAAATATGACTTGTGATAAAATAAAAGCTAATTCACAATACCTCCCCGCATACCGAGGAATGAACTTATGACCTTGTACTTGCAAGGCAGGCAGCAGTGCTACTGAGCTAAATCCCCATCCCTAATTTAGTCTTAACTAAGAAAGAATTTTGCTATTAATGATAACACAGATGAACTTGGAAAACATTAAGCTGAATGAATTATGTCAGTCACAGAAACAGAAATACTGCTTGATTCTATTTATATCATGTATCAATAATAGAACTTATAGAAACAAAGATTAATTTTTACCTGGTTGCAAGAGCTTAGGTTTGAGAAAAAGAGTTTGGAGTTATTAAACAGGTAGGAAGATTCATTTCTCCTAAAAAGGCAATTACTAGAATTCTATAGTAAGTTATAGAGATCTGCTATTTGTAACTACTTGCCTACAATTAATAATTCAACCTTACAGACTTCAAAAATGCTAAGAAGGGACACTTTGTGGCTTTGTCATAACTATAAAAGAAAATAGAGAAAACAAAAACAAAGGGACAAGAGACATTTTGAGATGTTCTGTATCTATTGCCTTGAAGGTGAAGGTACCACGGATGTTTGTATATACACAAACATCAAATTGGACATATTAAATATGTGTAGTTATTATATACCAGTTACACCCAAATTCTCAAGTAAAAATAAATCCCTGCTAATTGAATTGAGTTTCCTCAAAATACAGCTCTGTGATAAAAGGTATTTTAGGAGAGGCAGGGATTTAGCTCAGTGGTTCTGGCTCCTGCCTTGCAGGCACAAGTTCCCTGGTTCGATCCTCAGTAACCACATACAGCATTGCCAGGCATGGTGACTCACCAGCAATCAGTACCACATACCAAAATTCTGGGTGCATTGGTTCATGCCTGTAATCCCGGAACTTGGAAGGCAGTAGCAAGAGGATTGCTGAGTTAGTTAGAGGCTGAGTTCAGGACCAGCCTGAAATACAAAGTGAACCCTGACTCAAAAACAAAACCAAAACAAACAAACAAACAAACAAACAAAAACAAACAAACAAACAGTATTTCAGAAGAAAATAGTTTCTAAAGAGATCTGAATAGTTTGCTTTTGTATCAAAATGAAGAAGTCAGAATTTGCTTTATAAGTAAGATACTGATCAATATTGATATCAGCCTTTACCCAGGGTATATGTCAAGGTCTCCAGGAAATCTCTATGTCAGGTGTACTTTGTTTAAGAACTGTAGGCTGATCTGAATGTGGTCAGTGCTTTCCACATCAACACTTGTCTTAAAATGTAGGTTGCAAGTAAAAAAAAAAAAAAAAAAAAAAAAAAAAAAAAAAAAAAAAAAAAAAAAAAAAAACCTACGGATTGCACATTATCTATTTGAGTGAGAAAGACAAAGTGATTCCAAAGGAAAAAAAGCATTCAGTTGAAATTCAAAAAAAAAAAAAAGAAAGAAAAAAGAAAAAAGAGAAATAAAACATATAACACCAAACACACATACTAAATTTCACTTTGCTTACTATTTTGAGTTGCAATAAAGACTAAGGAACAAAGTGTTCTGAACTTAATTTCTTGTCATATTCTTCCCAATTGTACTGCTTGAGAAAGCAGTCCTGTGAGTTCTATTAAACTAAAAGTTATACTTTAGTCACCTTTGTACATACATAGTTTAGAAACACACATAGAAAATAAGCAGGATCCAGGATGTTTTAGTAATTGAGCAAACAGGATCCTCCCCACATCTACGTAAAATCTACACAGTCATCTTTCCCTACAACTTTGGCAAGACCATGAAGATATGAGTATTTACACAGAGTCATATTGAAAGTGAATTTAGACTGTGGCCTCATCCTGGGTAAGACAGTGCATCACGAGCTTTCTCTTTCAGTACGACGTGACTAAATACCAGGATTTATGCAAGTTTACCATTGAGTACCGCTGAGCCCAGAGCTGTATGTGTAAGTACTTTCGCATGTTCAGCATGAAATTAGATCTTTTCAGTAACGAATCATTAATAGAAATATGATCCCCAGGATGAGGACAGAATACAGTGGGTAACTGTAGTGACAAAATCTATGATGTTGTTTCAATACAAATCACACCTATTTGCCTGTGAATCTAGTAGCAAACATTTGTTTGAAATTATTTTGGAAATTTACCAATATTGTACTTTTCATACATCTCATATTTTTAGATGACTAAATTTCCTCCTTTAAAATGAGACCTAGTTTGGGCCAGTGAAGTAGCTCAGTGGTTCCGGTGCCTGCCTTGCAAGCACAAGGGCCGAGGTTCAATCCCTGGTGACCACATACAGCAATGATGGGAGTGGTTACTCATGCCCACCAGCAATCAGAACCACACCCCACAGTGTCAAGCGTGCTGGCTCACACCTATAATCCCAGCACACTGAAGGCAGAGGTTCCAGATTCACCTGGACTACATAGTGAGCTCAGCACCAGCTTGAACTACAAAATGAGACCCTTGTCTCAAAAAAAAAAGGACTTAGTTTGAGTTTTAATATGATGACATCCTTACTTGTAGTACAGCTACAGCATTCTTTGTGAATGTTTATAGTGTGAACCAAACTACAGTTTGGCTTATAGTTGAAAGTCTGTAACACTTTCTATACATGTCTACAAATAGTGTATTCCTTCTCATGGGGGTGATCCCCTAATTTTTGGTGATAGGCATGAGTAAATTAAAATATTACTAGATTAAATATAATTTAAGGATTCCATACTTCCTTCCAGTTGTAGAAGCAGTACATTACAGGATAAAATTTAAATGCCTATAATAAAAGAGAACTTCAGAGTTCACATATAAAAAACAAATTTGTATTTGTAAATGATCATATGTGTGTGTATGTGACAATTAAAAAATTAGAGTGAAGACACCTAATTAGTTTGTGTTTATGTCAATAATCATAAAATTAATTTCTGTCTAGCTCCCTCTGGCTTCCTTCTCACCACATTCTAACTCTGAAATGACAACTATCTGCTTTTGATTTAATAGACAAGAAAGATTTTAAAAGTCCATAATTTCAGTAACAGATTGCAGAATTAAACAGGTGACAACATCCAATAGAGGCTGGTCGTTAGAATAAATTATAGTTTAAACAAACACTTATTCCAGAGTTGAAAATTTAGCTCATTGGTTCCAGCATCTACCTTGCAAGTTCAAGGTCCTGAGTTTGATGCCCTGTAACCACAAACCATAGTGACAGGCATGGTTGCTCAGGCCTGTAATTTCAGCACTTGGAAGGCAGAGGCAGGAGAATTACCAGGAGTTCGAGGCTAGCCTGGGCTACATAATGAGTTCAGGGCCAGCCTGAATTATAAAGCAAGATCCTATCTCAAAAAAAAAAAAAAACTAAAAACAAAGTAAAACAAAACAAAACATTCCACATCAGAAAACCATTTATCTAGATCTTAAATTGGAAAAGAGACTACCTTGAATTTAAAGTCAAATATGTACCCTAAAAGTTCAGAGCTCGTATCCATGTTTCCTGAATGTCTGAAACAAACCATAACTAAGAATTTTTTTGTGAAATGTTACGTGTTTTGCATCATACAGATGAGTGTAATTTCCAAATATGCCCTCACCAATATTTACCCAGCCTCACAATCTCTTCTAAGAAAGTCCCTTCCCTTGTATTTGGGAACCTTGAAGATCTTACAATTCTTGTCCTATAGTATGGTAGAAATGATGCTATATGACATCTGAAGAGAGATCATAAAAAAGCAATGCAGTCTACAAAGCATCTTTCTTTTAGGACAAATCCTGTGGAACTCTACGCTATCATATAAAAGATACTCTCACTTCAAAGCTTTTATGGTAGGGAGAACATACATGCAAAGGGAACCAGGCTGTTCTAGTACAGAGATGTTTGACTCTTCTAAAACAAGCACCAGCAATATGAGCAGCTGAGCCTTGGGACAAGCCCAGCAACTGAGCTGTGCAGGCACCTGGCCAAAGCAATGCACACCTTTTGTAAAGAAATATAAACTCAGAAATGTCACGGTATTCACATGAATGCTGATTCATAAGCCTTGACGACACTGCCTAAGCAGGGGAAGTACCTGAAAAGTTCATAGCACTGAAGTTACAAACCTCATAATAACACAGAAAAAACTGAAGTTGCTGATAAAATAAATCATTTAGACTGACAGTTGATTTTCAGCTACAACAGGCAGAAGAAGGAGTATCTTTAAAATGCTAAATCAAAAAGTGATATTTATATAGTATGTGCCCCATGAGATTCATATTTAACATAAAACATCAAATTTTATAGATTAACCAAATAATATTTATGGAAACCTTTATAGTGTGTAATCATGATTTAAAATATATAACATAAAAATAATAACACTGGATAATAGATTACCTGCTCTTTCAAATATTGGAAAAAATTAACAAGCTCCTGAAAGATTTTCAGGAAAAATCATTCTTAAAAATGCATCCATTATAGTATTAGAAATGACAAGAGATAACCAGGTATATAGAAGAGAGCATGGTGTGTGAAAATCATAAGCAACACAAAATATATGTTTTATCACTCAGTATAAATATAGGTATCAAGACAAAAATACTGTTTAATTTTATTTAAAGTAATGAAGAATAAGTGACAAACAGAAAGGGATGAAAAGAATATTCAAAGTTATATAATTTTCTGTTGTGTACTATTTGATAAATTCACATGTGTTCTTAGTATAATTTATAGTATGTGTTATACTTATGCTATTTTACATATTTGAAACTTTTCATAATTAGTATTCAATATTCTTTCATAGAAGAATTGAGATAACTAATTATTTGACTGGAGAAGTATATAATCAATTCAGGTATTCTTTTTTCTTTCTTATTGTATTGGAGATAGAATGGAAGGCCTTGCATATGCTATGCACACCCTCTTCCCTTTAGCTATACCAGCCAGCTCTAGTTACTCTTCATATGAGGTTTTCACCTGGGAAAAGAAGAAAGTATTGCTTTTAATGTGAGTAATATCACAGAACACAAATATCTTGAATTGTGTGCCCATCATTATTCTAACACTCTCTTCGCTATGGAAAGAATATTGTAAGAATATATTTTGAGTTAAAAAACAAGTCACATTTTTATTAACATGTTCCTGTAACAAATAGTCTGCAAATAGAATGTTAATATAAAACAAAATAGCCTTGTTTAAAATATATTATTTCTCCCATCTGTTTCCTCAGGTAATTTTTCATACAATTGTAGTTTGCAATTTTTATTGTTCTTGCCTTGTCTTAATGATCCAGAAATTTAGAAAGCATTATGACTCATTCACTAAAATTTTTCAGATCTTGAAAATTTTAAATAATGAAAAGCATGCCTTTGTAAAGCACAGGAGTGTTCCTCTTTGAATTTTTATAGTTTAATCTTCTTTATGACTTTCTGTCAATAAAACCATGAAGTGAAAATGACCATGGAAGGGTTTATGTTGTGCTCTGACCCAACATGTTGAAAGGAATGGCACCGAAATCATGTCCTGCATCTGCTAAAATACCTGCAGGGAACTACTTTACAGTTTGTGTGCAGATAGGAGGGCTGGGCAGTGCATTGGGGAAAACCCCTCATCTTCTCTCTCTGTACAGGAAGGAAAGTGTGTCTACAAGTTGCATTTTAAACATTTCAAATTATATGTCATATGACACCTTAACCATCATGCCTTGAAATAAAAATATGGAAAAATTAAAATACAATTATTCCAGAAGTCAGGAACATTAACACTTTAAGACATTATTAGTCAGCTTCCATCTCTTATTGGATTTATTTTCTAAAAGTAAAAGAATGACTGAAAATCATTAATGATTGGATTAAATTCCTCTCACCACTTATATATTTTAACGATAAAACTACACCATCTAAATGATTTGGGTTTAAGGATATAGGACCAATGTTCAAATTCCATTTGTGTATTCTTTCTCTAATCATACTAAAAGATTTAACGTGGTCAGAAACCCTTGTAAATTTACATTACTCAATGTATGAAAATAATCAACCCTTGTAGCCAGTTACTTATCACAATAGGTTCTGTGATGTCTGTAGTGAAAGCTGGGTTCGGAGGACTGGGGAATAACAGCTGATACAATGTAACAATGAACTGGTATTTGAGTGATGTCTACAACCTGATTTTTGAAATACTTTATTATTGTTCTTTGTCTTTGTCAAAGAACAATATTGGTCAGCTCTTACTTGCTAGGAGTAAAGACTACCCAGATGTAGTGTAAAGGAAGAAAGTTCTGTTGTTGCTCACAACTGCTCAATGTGCAGTCCATGGCTGGCTAAGTACAAGATAGGAGCATCATGGCAGAAATGCACCATGGCAAAAACGTCTCACTTCATGAGACAGGCAGACCTTCTTGGCAATAGAAATTGTACTGACCAAAGTTATAGCATTTTCCAAATCATCTTCCAAAGTTATGAAAGAAAAGGGACAATATTCTGTCATTGAGTATGTATATTTGGTGTCTGTCCATTATTATGAATATAAAATTTATTAAATTATTTAATAGCAAAATATTTTATCAATGCAAAAGTAGTATTCAAATTTAGAAAACTGTAGCACTTCAGAAAACAGATTAGATCAAAAGTTTGCAATATACATTGCAAACTTCAGATATTTGCTTTTATGTATATTATATATTGCATATTATAAATACTATATGTAAATTTTACTGCTCTCACAAAATTGTATTACATTCTTCCAAAGGCTTTGAAAACAAATATTATACTTTGCATAGTAGGCTGTTGTAGACAAGGAGCATGCATGAAAAGCTAACAAATCCAGAAATATTTCTGTATGAAACAAAGAGACTAACAAACTCAAAAAGAATGTTCCAGAGAGATTAATAAATGCTATATTGAACTGTATGCCTTGTATGTACTTGTCTATCCTTTGTGATTACTATTAATTTTCTCTTACTTAGGCAGGAACAAGAATTTACCTAAAATGAATGATGGTGATATATTTTGCACTGTGAGAAGATCCTGGGCAATGAGAAAGATTTTTAGCCATGAAATTACACGTGGGGATAAAAGTCATTAGGAGAAGGAACCATATGAATTTACAGTAACAACATTATTTAGCAACTGAGGACACAGGTTCAGTTGTTCAGTTATAATCTCATCAGCAATGACATAAACACAATTGAGGCAATTAATTTCCCTTCTGAAACTAAAACAAAGTTCATTTTGGAAGTTTATACATGTATTATAAGTTAGTTTTAGAAATGCATTTTAACTATCAATAATATGTATGCACGTATGATCATCACAAGGAATATTTCTACTAGCAGATGGACTGAATACCATGAGAAGAATTCAACCTGTTTAGCTTATAACCCCTATTTTGGACTCTCCTTGACACATATTTATGCAATTTCACTATCAAAAGTAAACACTCATTTCTATTCTATCTCTTAACAGCCTTTCATTCTGCAAAAAGCATTCCCTGCATTAGTCTATTCTGTAATGCTGAGTAATGACTATTGAAAGCAAAAGTGAAAAGAAAGAGTACATTAACTTCAATGATATTTTTTATTTAATCCAGTATTATAAAATACAATCGTAACATACTTAAAATGCATGTTAGTGAAATATTTTATCTTCTTTTTTGTACTGAATTTTCCAAATGCAGCTTTTACAGCATATCGCAACTCAGACTAGTTGCACTTCAACCAGTTAGTACTCAGATGTGTTTGGTGGCAAGTGCTGGAAACAGTGAAGTTTGGGACATAGATATTCTGTTTTCAAGTTCTTATAGCGGATAATAAAATTCACACCTTATATTAGTCAGATGAAATGTAAACTAAAACCTTAGAAATATTAGACCACAACAAAATGGATATAGTTGTAACAGTATTTTAGAAATGAAACTATTAGTAAATTTTAAAATAAATTTCATGAGTAACATAAAGGTTTGGATGCAACCAAAGAAATAAATTATTGAACTGAAAGAGAGGCCAAATGAGAATGCAGACCAGAGAAAGTCAGGATGAAAAATGAGAGAAATCTGACTGCAAGATAGAATTACGTAACCCAACACAGCCAAGTTAAGTTTCTGTAAGAAAAAGAAATTGGCAGCATACTATGCAAAAATGATCAAACTAGTCTCAAGCTATTTTAATCCTATAATACCAAAATATAATCAACTCCATGTGAGGTTGAAAAATAATAAATCTATACCTTGATCTATGGTAAGAAAAATTTGCATTCAAGAACCTTATAGTGTGCAACAAAGAATAACTACAAAAGTAAAACCAAGCTTGAAATTAAACTAAGTATCCATGAAATATAAAATCAAGTGTTATGTATTAACATTATTTAGATGGAATAAATATTAGCTGAGCAGTGACCCCAGGTAAATTACCATGGAAAGAGCACACTAAATACACTTTTTCTAAGGAAAGAATGAATATTCACTATCATAAAAAGCTATTTGAAAATAAAGGTGAAAATCTTGCTAAAAATGGCATTCAAGAATAAATCTCTATACCTGTAGAAGGGATAGGGTATTTCATAAATAGAAAACAATGTAATAAATGTAAGTAAATCCAATTAAGTTACCATCCATTTTCAGATACAGATATTACTGGCAAGAAAACTGTGTGAGACAATAAGGAGTAAAGTAAGCAAAGGGGATATATGATAAATATGTTGTATCTCTTAAAAGAGATTGATCATAAAAATTAACACTTTCAAATAAATTGCTTGATTTCAAAATGTTGAAATATTATGAAAGTAAGAAAAGAGGGAGTGTCGGAGGATGTTTACTTATGAAATACAATTTTTTTTTTTGTAAATTCTTTCAAGTCAAAGTTTATATAATGTTGCCTAAAATATAGGGAACACTATCATAAAGGCAAATTGAGTTTCTGAAATAAAAATGTAAAAGTAAAGTGAGAGAAAATCTGAGTTTTAGTGCTGAGTCTAAATAAAAGAGTCAATCAAAAGCCCAGGGAGAAAGTCAGAACCAAGGCAGGAGCTCCGTGAGAGAGCATTGTTTTGTTTTTGTTTTTACTTTGATTTTTTTAAGTGGTGCCCAATGTCTCAGCTGACCCTGGTGCCAATGTGAAGTGTACAAACTGAACAGGAAGCAGCAAGTGAGTTCTGACACTCACAATGGATGCTTGGCATGTTGACATTGGCAATCTAAAGTGTTGGGAGCCGTTTCCTACAGCCTCATGGCTGCCTATGCAGGAGAGAAAAGTCAGCCTGATTTCTGGATCAGAGCCCAACATTGTTTATCTTCCTCAAGGATAATTACTGTCTTTGCCAGATTAAACTAAGAACCTCTACACACCTTCACCAGATTCAGTTAAAACAGTTGTCAGCACACCCTGCCCACCAGTTCTTTATGATTAACCTTGAGATTAAACAAGCCAAGGATTCCACTCTTTTTCACTAATCTTTTTTTTTTTTTTTTCCTGTACAGGTGAACGAAGCTAGTCGGCATGTAGGCAATACTTAAGAAATGTATAAAAGTAGGCTGTTAAATAAACGCGATGCTCACTCAGTATTGACTGATGAGCCCTTCCAACCCTTCTTTTCTGTCTAGATTTATTTCTCATCCTAGCCCCTTGGCTCGGTTACCCTATTGATCTGCCTGGCTGACCCCAGCATTAAAGACTTGGGTGCTAACAGTCATGAGGGTACAAGGCAAAGTAGGATGTTGGAGTCTGAGACACAGACCTTGGCATGCAGCCTGGACTTTCAAAAGACCTCTGCCCTCAGTGTAAATGTGAAACAAAAGGGAATGTCTACCTTCAACAGGGAAATGAAAAGAAATATTGTCTGCTTCAGTTTGGGCAGTGGAGATAGCAGAAACAAATTTCCCTGGCGATTTTGTGACCACATGCTTCTGTTTACTTAGATATTGTATTAATATTTGTATTATTCGACTTGTGAGGTCTGTGAAGCCAGGCCACAGAAATATTTGAGGTAAATTTCCACCTTTAGTCTAAAAACTAAAGGAAGAAACAAGTTAGAATGATTAAATCAGCAGCAAACAAAAATATATAGCCTGACTCATCTATAGAAGTTTTGAATAACATTCTTGGGTGGAGATTTCATAGCAGTGTCGGGCAATTTGAATTTGCAACCAACTTTGTCTTCTTGTGGATTTGGAGATGAAATTATTTCCTTCTCCAGATCCCCTTGCAGTTGGCCCTGGCTAACTGATAAGGTTCTAGTCTACGGAATGTGATTAAAACTGACACATGTCATTTCTGGAGTCAGAAGATGTAGAATTTCAAGGCACAACCCACATTCTTTGTGTTTTCTTCCTTTATAGAACAGGAGAGGTTTGGAAAAGAGGGAATGTGTAGATACTAGAGGACATTGTATCTTTAAGAAGCACAAAAGAGATCACTCAGCCCTAAAACTCCAAATGACCTGTTTTATTTAAATCATTTTATCATTAAATAATTTTATTTAAAATGATTTAAAACAATATTCAATGAGGAAAGTATTAAAATATAAAATACATAGGTTCAAGTGATTTAATAAGTATAGGAAAAAACTCAGATATTAAAAAGTAAAAGTTTTTCCAGTATGGGCTAGCATATTTGAAAAAGAATCAAGGAAAATATAAACTAAATATTTAGTTTTAAAATAAAATATAAGATGAGTTAGTTTTAAACTCAAATTATTTATTAAAGGCCAAAAGAGTAGCCCAAATGAAGGTATACAAAATAGAAGTTACAAAATAGAATAGGATACAAAATAGAAGAACTGCAAATAGAAGAAAGTATACAATATAGAACTGCAAATCAAAAAAAAATAGTGGAAAATGGTACTGAATAAAATAATACCAAAAACAGAAATGCAAAAATAATTATTTTAGGACATTTTAAGGAGACAGTAAAAGGGAAGCAAAATTGTTGTCCTAGTGCATGTAAATGTTTGAGGCCTAGTGAAGGGACCATGTTAAGGAAACACACTATACAAAAAAAGATAAAAACACAGTAGACAACTTAAGAAAAAAGTGGAGATCATAAAAGTCAAAGATACAGTGTTACAAAAGAGAGATGATAACTCATGGATACCTAATTTCTCAAATGCAAATGAGTATTGACAGACACCCTGTGTGAAAATAGCTAATTTGTCATTTAATCTGACTCTGATTATTCTATTTCTTTTCTTAAACTAACAGTGTTCATCATCCTTAGTATATTCCCAAAAGAAGAAATCAGCATACTATGTGAATTGAGATGTAAAATTATAGCTAGGCCAGGAAAAAATTCATTAAAATATATAGTAAAATGCAGTAAATTTCACAAAGAACAAAATAAACTACTGAAAAATCTGCACAATAACAATCACAATTAGGCAGGGAAACATGTAAGTACACACGTATAACAAATGTTATGCGTAAAGAACTGAAATAATTCCTCGAAACAGCATTTACGTGCTGAAGGAAAGCACATAACAATGGGGAAAATAAGCTGTTCAGTGTAAAGCACTATTTAAATAACTAAAAAAGGCTGGAAACACAAGAAATTCCAAAAGAGCCTCAGTTTTTAAAGATGTAATTAGCAGTGTGCATTTTCTCCTTACTTGCAGGTCAGTATGTATTTAGAGAAAAGCCCAAACCTTAGCTCAATATCTGTACCACAGATAGATTATTCATTTAATTTATAGCCCAAATGGGTCATTTGGAGTATTATATTGCATGCTATTAGTCATTAATAATTACACCACTAGGACGAGAGTCAGGCATAGTTAAACCAAGAACCACCCTATTCATCTGTGGAAATATTCTATCACCTGAAAACTATGCCTTTCCCTCCATGGAAAAATAAACCTCGTCCAAATACTGCAGTATCTTCCTGTAAGTAAATCTATTGTCAGATAATCAAGTGTGCAGTGTGTGTGCATATATATTTTTCTTTGTGTTTTTTATAACCTTTAAAATTATAAAATTTGAAATGGGAGCTATGTAATAAAAATAATTATTTTATAATTAAGAAATGCCTACAGTATGTTAAACACAATGAAGAAGAAATAAAATGGTTTAGTCAAATGAATGTAATCTTTAAAAAATAGACATCTATGAGATTAACTGAATGTTTAAAATGACCTATGATTAGTAGGTTAA
>PVIR01007859.1:0-58991 GCA_004026965.1 Petromus typicus | reverse complement strand
TGGTTTGGTGCCTTCCTCACAAAAACATCCCACGTTTCATTCTCAGTGTCCTCCCCAAAGAAAACCAAAATCTCCTAATTTAAGAAGCTATAAGAACTAAATGATCTCAAAAATATGTAAAACAAAGAAATTGGTAATGAACAAATTAGGAATTAGTGAAATGCAGTAGGGAAAAACACAGAAAAAATTAATAAATCAAAATTTTGATGTTTTAAAAAATCTAAGCTAACATAATTAACAACTTTAATTGGCCAAGAAAATAAAAGACATATTATTGCAGTAAAGAATAAAAGCTGTGACTTCTTTATCAATATATAAGAGAGGAATACAAATAATGTTATCTAAATTATATTACAGGTCTAATTCACTTGGAGACAAATTTTTACAAAGAGCAATGTCAAAATTGATTCAAGAAGGGGAAAATCTAAATAGACATGTAACACTTTGAAGAGATTGAATAGATAATTTTACAGTGTTCTCACCTGTGAATTCAAACAAATTTCTACCAATTAGTATTAATTCTTCAGATTTAAAAAACTGCAATATTTATGAAAGCAATAAAACTTTATTAAAAGGAATTAGAAATCATCTGAATGTAGAGAAATAATAGCCTATCTTCATAAGTCAAAAGTTAATTTTTAAAGTGACAAGTTTCTTCAAATTGATATACAAATTCAATAAATAGAAAAGTTCCAGCTGACTTACTCACATGGATAAACTGATCCAACAATTTACGTGAACATTCTAAGTACCCTAAAGAGCAAAATATTGTTTTTTGGGATTTTTTTTGTTGTTGTTGTTGTTTTGAGACAGGGTCTCACTTTGCAGTTCAGGCTGTCCCTGAGCTCTGCCTCAAACTCACATCACAGCAATCCTCCTGCCTCTGCCTCCCGAGTGTTGGCATTACAGGCGTGAACCACCACACCCAGCACTGTGGTATGTGGTACTGATTGCTGCTGGGCATGAGTCGCCACATCCAGTACTGTATGTGGTTACCGGGGAATCAAAACCAGGCCCTTGCACTTGCAAAACAGTCCCTGGAACCACTGAGCTAAATCCCCGGCCCTATCTCTGTTTTTTGAGACAGAGTCTCGCTTTGTATTTCAGCCTGGCCTTGGGCTCACCGTGTAGCCCAGGTAAGCCTCAAACTCACAACAATCCTCCTGGCTCTGCCTCCAGAGTGCTACAATTACAGGCGTGAGCCACCACACCCAACATTAAACATTCTCTTTTTTAAAAAATGGAGTTTAATTGTACATCTTATGACCACATTCATCATTAAGAATTTATAGATGAACATGATATAACTTGAGAGGGGTCAGTATTCAAAATTTACTACAAAGTTAAAGTACTCAAAGCGGTGTGGTGCTGGTAGAAGGATAGACACATAGATTACAGTACAGAATTTAGAAATCGGACATGCACACTTTTATGGCCAATTGATATTTTCCAATGATGCCCAAAACTTAATGGTGAAAGGATAATCTTTTGAAAGTTAATCTTGGGCAACTAGATTTCCACATACTAAAGAATGAAAACATGGTTTCCTCCAGTTATAAGTAAAAATTAACTCAGAATGAATCACAGATTTTCATGTAACAATTAAAAATATACATTTATGGAATAAATTTAAGAGTAAGTTTTTGAAACAGACCCAACAGGTTCTAGATCCAGGATGAAAGAAGAACAATAAAAGAAATTATACAAATTTAACTTCACTAAATGGAATAATTTGTGCTTCAAATAACATAACAAAAAGTGTTCTGAAGTAGCTCATTTACTGGGAGAAAAAATGTTAAATTATGTATCTAGGAAGAGGTTAACACACAGAATATAAGAAATTCTTTGAACTCAACAATAAATAAATAAGCTAGGATTTTTTAAATGATGAAAGTTTGAATAGACACATATCCAAGGATATAGAAATGGTCATAAAGAACATGAAAAATGCTCAATAACTTATCCCCATTAAGGAAATGTAAATCAAAATCCTGATGAGATACAATTTCCAACACAGCAGGGTAACTAAAACTGACGGGAAATATGTTGGCTAAGAGGCACAGAAATGAAAACCCTCCTATATTGCTTGTGGGATTGTAAAACTGCATAGGCTCTCTGGGAAGCATTCTGGCAGTTCCTGAGAATATTAAACATCGACTTATCATATAACCCTAGCAACTTTACCCTTTCATACACTCTAAAGAAAAATGAAAGGACATGTCCACACAACATCATGTACCTGAATATTCTCAGCACTGCCATATACTTGCCAGAGTAAAATGCTATCGACTGATAGATGGGTGCACAATTGGGAGAAATCCAATGGAATACAATGGAATGTTTCATAATAAAATGTACTGATAGATGCTACAGCATGGATGAAAAGCTCACAATGTTATGGTGAGAAACAAGCAAGCTCCAGAGTACAACATATTATATAAGTCATTTGATATGAAATGCTTGGAGAAAGAGTCATCCATACAGACAGAAATTAGACAAAGGCATGAGTTTGAAAATGTTTTGAAATTGTGTAGTGGAAACAGATGCAAAATTCCGTTATTATACTAAAACTCTTGATTTGTACACGTACAATCTGAAGTTTTAATAAGAAACAAACATGAGATTCCATTTCATTCTGAAGCCCTAAAGTGTTTTTCATGGTTAGTCTTATTTACATAAATGCTTATCACAGCCACCTTGATGATAAATGCTGGGGCAACTCCAGAAAATAAGTAATTATTATTTACTGATAATATCACTGGGACCCATAAAGCTTACAGCCATTGGTTCAATTTATGTTATTATTAAGTTTTACATCCAAGTTATTGTTTTTAACCATAATGGTAAACTGCCCACTTCATCCAGTCGCCTCGCATAGGACATTTAAAAGTTTTTAATCTGAAGGTTCATTGCCATTGGATATTGAGTCAAATTTGACATACCTTGGAGAAATTTTTAAAGCCCCATATTACAGTATAAGAAATGAGATTTGCTATTTTAGGAAGTAATAATCTCATCATATTAAGTGATCTGCAGACCACTGTGAGCTCTAACTTTTTGCCATGAAAGGAAATGTGATAAATGCATATTTCAAATAATTTGAGCTAAATCTATTATTTAAAATATGATAACTTATAACATAGCACTGATTTCTCAGATGTCTTTTGGATGTCAGCTTTGCTATCTGCTGGTTTTCTAGGTCGTTATCACACAGATCATAATGTTGAACTGAAATGGGAAGGAGACATTATCAGTGCTAGCTGAAGACGATCAATAAAATGAAGGATGATGAAATGTGAATCAATAGCTCATATTGTGCACTGTTCCAAGTTGATAAACAATTAAGTTCATCTTTGGCTTTAAGTAAATGACTTCACTTAGAACTCCACACAAGCGTCATGCACACAGAATCAGCCCAGAGTTCAAGAGGATGTTAAAATTGTACAGATCAAATACATCATATAGAGAAAAGAAACGCTGGATCCAGAAATTGATTGATTCAGTCACAGAAGCAAGCAGAGATACAATCAGATCTAGAATATAAGAGTCCCAAGCTAGACGCAGTGTTATTTTTCCCCATTGAATTCTTCTGGGCTCAAAACCTTCACTTAAGGGGGCTATACTACATACACCCTTATGACACTGGACAAAGTAAGAAAAATACTGTTATCAAATTTTGTAGTAAAATGAATGTGAGTTTGTCCCCAATGTATGAAGATATATTAATTTTGCTGCAGTTGAACTTCTATTTATTTAAGCAATGTGTGCTTCTTTCTCCTGAAGACAATCTTTCGCTATGGTTCTGTGTGCAGTCCCAAACTATAGAAGTTGAACAGTGATAATATAGAAATATAGAAGACAACTAAATATTGGGTGGAAAACACTTTAGGAGATCATCTATTTAGTACAGAAGACAAGATGATGGAAGCATAAAATTAATAATCTCAACATAAAGAGAAAAAAGTTCACTCAAAGATCAACTTTGAAATTGAAAATATCTCTCCCCTTCTCACAATAATATAGAAAGTTTACAACTCTTACTATTACAGAGATATTCCTGTAATACTCCATTAGTGTTTAAAGTTTGGAACAGAGCAAAAATTATCACATCAGACTACTCACATTAGATGGCATGCTGTCTGAGCATTAATTAACTACAATGTGATCTTGGAAACTCTACCTATCAAATGTCTGATTTTGAAAGAACCATGTAATATTCTTTTGTTTCTACTATGCATTTTTGAGGTAAACTTTAATATTTTAAATGCTTTGTCTCCTTCACTACATTGTTCTTGTTTTCCTTAACCTAAATATGCCTGATAATCACAGATTAGTGGAATGTCCCTGATGTAACTTGTAATCACTTATTTATTCCATTAGTTGAAACGCAGCAATTTAGAATCTAACAATATCTATATTGTCTTTAATTCAAACCAACGAGAACAGATAAAAGCAGAAATAACTTAATTAAAGACTAATGCCTTTGTGGCAAGCTCTCTGCACTCTGTATTTGAGATCCCAGCTACTTTCCCAGATAGAGAAATTGTAAGATATCTTTTACTCATTTTTACATTCATCATTCACATTTCCCTTATCCAAGCCATTACAGTTCATATTATTTCATTTAGTTTTGCTTTGCTTGTCACTTTCACTAGGTAAATCAAGTGGAATATAACCACAAAATATGAAGATGAATTTTTCCTTGTATTTTAAGACATAGATTTACATTACATGGTTTAAGTTATACTTGCATGATATATTTTTGTGTGTATATACATGTATGTTCACACAAGCACAAATACATGAATTATGGGTAAATATCCGTACTTTGAAGAAAATTCTCAAAAACGCCAAAAAATTTTTACCAGTTAGATATTTTGGCCAATTAGAAATCCAATCTTAATACTTTTAATGTCTCCCCAGTATAAATAAATATCTAAAATTAAGACTATCTATTCTTCACATTCATCATAACTAACCAGAACTGCACTACTTGCCACAGAGGGAAAATATTATAAAGATCATTTCCTGGCACAGCAGCCAATTAACATGATGATAAGTCTAAAGGTAGCATAAAGTTTGATCTTTATGAATTTGAAGTGGCATGTTCAGTTTAGAAGATTAATTAAAACAACCAGGTACACGTTGTTATCATATTCGATTCACATCTTCCAGTATTAAGGTTGTATTGGGTTTATAAAATGAAGAATTAATCCAGAGAGGTGCTAATTAAATGTAAATAAAGGCCATTATGAACTTCTCAATGGAACTCAATTGGTATTATTATATTAAATAAAAGAGGTGTCAATCAGAAGCTCAGGTGCATGGTTTCTCTTAATTTTCAGCTTTAATGTTTTTTACAGAAAATCATCATTGACTAGATAAATTTAATTACATATGCATAGAGAGGTTTGTTCTTGGATATTGTGAGATATGTTAAAATATAACTGTTTCCCCCCAAACAAAGATTTGTTTCATCAATAAAATGACTATGGACTATTATTCACATCAAACTGTTCATTTCACTCAGAGAATTCCTAGACTGTAACTTCAGTTTTGGATCTTTTCCAGGAAAATAATCTGAGCTCATTTCACAGTTTGCCAGTGTGTGTTAGAAAATATGCCCATATTCTCCTTTCTCATTCAATTTGGTTTGAATGTATCTAAGTCCTCAAAACAATTTCCAGGTCAGTTCAATAGGCACATGATGCAAAATTCTTTCTTTTTGTGAAAATGAAAAAAAAAATTGAACTATAGAATTTTATTCTTGAAAAAAAAAATATATATATATGGTTTTTTTGAGACAGGGTCTCACTTTGTAATTCAGGCTGGCCCTGAGCTCAGCCTCAAACTCACATCACAGCAATCCTCCTGCCTCTGCCTCCCAAGTGCTGGGACTACAGGCGTGAGCCACCATGCCCAGCACTATGGTATGTGGTACTGATTGCTGCTAGGCGTAAATCTCCACCCCCAGTATGGTATGTGGTTACTGGGGATCTAACCCGGGACCTTGAACTTGCAAGACAGGTGCCTGAACCACTGAGCTAAATCCCCGGCCTGTGAAAATACTTTTTAAAAATATTGTTGAAAATTAGATTTAGTAATTAACCTGGGCTGTAAAGTCTTACAGTTTATTTGCTATTCCTCATAAAAGTGGAGGATTGCAGTTATAACAGTTCTGCTCTGATTTCAATGGTTTTACATATTAACAATGAACTTGATTGTTTACAATATTAGACAAATGTGAGAAATTAGGGTGCCAGCCCATATATCTATGATGAAAAATTTAAATATTTTGTGATTTATCTAAAAATGCATGATCACACTTACTTCTTGATGTACACCAAGTTAAGACACTTTTCTTTAACTAAATCAAGTACCTTACACATTTCTAAAGATCAGATCTCTAAATATTTTTTCAACATAATTATCCAAATACTAATATTAACTAGTAGTAGTATATGTTTTATGTTATTTATTTTGTATGAAATTGAGAATATACAGAATAAATGAAAGATTTTCAAGCCCTTAAATTTTAGAAAGAAGATAAAATATAATAAACAAAAATTCTGACCTAAATGAAATGCAATACAATTTTTAAAAAGTCTTCCTAAAGTTGAAGTCATTATATTATTCTACCAAAATTAGGAAGAAAACATTCTGTGCTGTGTTTACCTCCTTTGAAGGTAGAACTAATTATCTATATGTGCTTTCTCCAGAGGTTTCTGAAACTGAAATAACATCATGTCTTGTTATTGGAACAGTATATCAAAGGGCAATAATACAAAGCAAATTCTCTGTGGAATAATACTTTTAAGTTGGAATTTACCTTGCATTAACCTATTGAGAGGTTATACATGATGGTATTTTTGTCTTTAATGTTTTTGGACTAGAATGTATTTACCAAACTAACTATGCCAATAAAGAATTTCTGGAATATTCTTGCTGTTACATAATCCCAAGATTTTTCTCTCAGTGAGATTCACTACCAAGTCCAATTTTTTTCCAAGACTCTAGGAAGTTTTCCAATTAGATTCTAAGCCAAAGAAAACTATCAATACCATGTCTCCATACTCAAGGCTGCAAATTTTGGCCCACTCTTTGGACCAGGGAAGGTTAGTTATGCTGTTTCCCCAGAACTTGTCTTTCTGAAGCCAACTAGTGCAAGATTTACCAAGAGGAACAACTTCTTGACTGAGTGGCAAATTCAAAATCAAGCTTTTTCTAAGACAGGATGATGATGTTTTATCACAGGTAGGAAGCATATATTTATGATGAAAATATTTTTAGATGAGTTAATTATTGGTGCAAACTTCGTTCTTCCCACTTGCTAGATAAGTGACCTTCACCAAGTATTTCACCACATATGAAGAATAAGGAAAATGATGACTAATAGTCATTCTATTGCTGTAAGTGTAACATCTAATCTCTTAGCATGATTCCTGAAATACAAATAGTGATCAGAAGAGATCCATACTTTTATTTGATCAATATATGTGGAGCTCAATGATTTAAAAAATAAGAAGTGGTCCGTCTATTCATGCATATATTTTTAAAAGCAATACCCAAAGAGAAAATCTCTCAAAATATATTTTAGGATGAAGGACAAATGAAAATAGCATACGTTCTGCTCTTAATTGTGAGGTTCTAGTTGCTTTAAAGATTCAAGTGAGCAACATACAAGAATCTCAAATAAGCCTGTGGTGACCTATTTGAAAACTATCTCTGCACTTGACTTAATGAGCTGATGACATTTGGAAGGAGCCATGTGGAGAAAAGTGAAAGTACAGGTTCCACCCCCCCCCCATGGAGATGAGTGATTCCTAAAGAGCAGTGAGAACCCACAGGGACTTGAAAAATTGTCAGTGCAGGAAATGTCAAACTTGAAAACCTTACAAGTCAGAGGAAGGAAAGGCAGAAAAAAAAAAAAAAAAGAAAGAAAGAAAACAGTCCAGGTCCTGCAGAACAGCAGGACTATGGGCAATGAGCTCAGAGGAGCCATGCTAGACCCAAGACATACCTGGTCAGAAGATTTCCTTGTGCAGGACAGCCAGGGGCGGAGTGTGAAATCCAGAATGCACTTCCCAGAGAATCAATGAAGGTCTCAAGAGACAAACATAAGCTCTGCTTCATCAATAAATACATTGTCTGTATTCTTATCCATCATGGATATGAGACCCAATTTGATATAAAAACAGCCATTTTGTTAAAAACCTCCACTTTGCATCTTGTAACCTCCCTGTGAACCCGGAACTTGTTTCCTTGGTAACTGTCCACCCAACTGATTCGCGCAGGAAGATTGTATGTTTTTAGAACGTACTATTCTATAGTAACTAGTGATCTAATCATCGCGACTGGCTTCTGTAAGACTAGCTTCTACATTTATAGAATGACCTAATCGTTCTCACATAGAAACGGTAAGGGGAGGGGGTAGTAGATTTTGCCTTTAAAAGCTATGCGTTAGTCTAAGTGGGTGCCACATGGAAGCATGACCGTTAGCTGAACAATAAAGCTCTTGGTTAGCCTTTAAGATAGTGTCGTGTTCTCAGAGATTGTCTCAGTGGAACTTAGTCCCAACAATAGAATTACATAATATAGAAATTACCAATATTTTATTATTATTTCATTACTCATTAAAATCCCTTGAAAATTGTGTCTGAGGCCTCTCTTAAATAAATATTTAGAAAGAGAGAGAGAGGGAGAGAGAGAGAGAGAGAGAGAGAGAGAGAGATCAGACAGTGAAAAGAAATTCCAGTGAATCGTGGAATGTTAGTTCTTGGGAATAAAAAGCCATACTGAAACCCTAGTTAGAAAAGAACGAACCTTCTCACACAACCCTTAGTATTTCTTCACTTCATGGACCTTTTCTGTGCATTAGGGTTGTGTGAACCATCCACAGCAGAAATAGTTTTGAAAAATCTCTGGCATTCAGTCACCCCATATTAGCCATGTAGAATGTATTGTCCTCAGCTACCCCTTTGATTATGATGGATTTTTTTTTTGCCAGAAAGAACTATTTCTTCAGTGATCTCATTTGCTTTATTGTTGTCTTTTCTAGTTTTTAAAAAGTTTTAACTAGCATTTATGGGAGGCAGTAAGATTTAGTACATACATCTAATAGATAATGCTCAGATCAGGGTAATTGACATGCCAAACACATGAAACCATTATCATTCTTTTCTTTTGGTAACATTCAAAATCCTCTCTTCTACTTACTTTAAAATATACAATTAATTAATTACTGTTCACTATAATTATCCCATTATGCATTATTTTATAATTTTCTGAAATTTTATCAATTCCCTTACTATTTCTTCCTCCTCCAAAATTTCCAACACTTTCATAAAAGCAAATTAAAGAAATAAGAATGTCAAATATATATATATAAATAATAGCAAAATACTTTTTCATTTTAGAACAATTGTAAATAATTTGGAAAATTGGTGTATTTCTAAATAATGTTCTATGAAGTGCAACTATATCTAAGTTAAGAATATAATCAAAATTTTTAAATAATGCTTCTATTTTTTAAAATACTGTGTAGTTGCAAAGGAATTGAATTGGGAGTCAAGTGGGGATAGTTTCCTGTTTCCTTATTTTCTAAGTTGATTTATGGAAAGCTGTCTTATTCTAAACATCCTGAGTCCCAATTTGTACAACTGTAAAAATCACATTCTTGGATTTATATAAGAGAATTAGTTTGAAGACAGAATGAGACAACAAATAGAAAGAACCCATATTATGCATTACACAACATCTCAATACTAATACGTAACTAAAGCTTAGATAACTATTAAGAAGAGGATTTTAGAAACCTAAATAAATAAATAATACAAGAATCTTTATAAATCAATGAAATTTTTGAGTAGAAAAGTTTATATAATGACAGAGGGGTAAATATCTCAAGATTTCTAAGAGAAAAAAAGATTATGAAGCAACAGTGGTTTTTACCACTGAAAAACCTTGATTTTATTTTCTGAATAAGAGAACTTCTATTATACTGTCATTTTGTTTGACAAAGAAGAAAACTATCCTATAATGATCCTTTATTAGATAACTCTCTACATTAGCACTCTCTACACTCACATTTAGTGATTTGACCCTGGGAAGTGGTGTGATTTGATTCTATGAAAACTCTGAACTTCTTCTTTTTCATTTCTACACTTACTTTCAAGCCTGTTGTTACTTTTTAAAGAAAAAAAAAAATGCTTCATGCAAAAGAAGCTAGTGCTAAAAAAAAGGATTCTATATTCTATAATAGTGATCACTCAGTGATTTACTTGGAAAGAAGAGCACCTAACTGAGTCCTAGTTCTGCTACTTGTTAAGTGTATGGTCTTGTCCTAGTTTATTGAAACTGCTGGTTTCTCTTTTTTCATACGTAAATTGAAAACTCTACTTTACTTACAGTGTATATGAAGGATTAATGACCATTCCATTAGAGGAAAAGTAAAATAAAAACTTAGGTAGGAAGAAGGAGAAAGAGAGGAGAGAGAGAGAGGGAAAGGGAGAGAGAGAGAGAGACAGAAGAAATACTTACCACAGTGAGATAACTTAATTTCAGAATTTCTGATAACAAGGAGCTACCATTATAAAACATTTTGCTGTGTGGGCTAATTATAGATATCCGAGACACATTCTCCTTTTATATTTTAGATTCTCCCTTTATCTGCACAACACATAATGAACTTTTATTCATTTCAATAATAGTAGAAGATATAGTAGAAAATGGCAAAGAAAGAAAATTTGGAGTATTAAATGGGGGATCTATTACAGCCCATGATTGCAGTAGAAATGGAGACAGTGATATTGATGGGTCTGGAAGCAGCACAGGCAGGGTGAGACTGGCAAAGTGCTCACAGAACAGAATTATTTCACTGTGGGGCATTTATTTTCTTCTATCTATCTTTGTTTTACATCCTTCTTTAAGTACCAGAATGTGTTTTGTTAGGATGTTTATCTTTGTGCAAGTTTCTATTTAAAATACAACCTGATGTTGAAAGAGATGATATTGGCATAAGCATTCTTCTGAAAATAACAACTGGAGCAACCCACAGCCTTTCAAAGGAGCCACATCTCATAAAAGAGTCATGCCACACTCTTAGGTGGGCCAAGATACCCTTGGGGGAACAAAAATTTCCTAAAGATAAAATGAAATGGTAACCTGGGACTGAGTAGAAATGATAATTTGTAAAATGGAAGAGTGTTTTATTGCTTAACACTTGAGAAAGCTTCCTCTATATTTAAAAATACTTGTCAGTGAATATAGGAAAGATATTGATGAACCAGAATGGGCAGCTGGACTCCTGGAATGGGCATTTGGATGCCACGAGATTGAGGTATCTCAATTGATTTCTATGTCCTTTACATTTATCTGTGATCCTGACAGAAAGCCAAACTGCTATGATTGTTAAGTCATTACAACTTTAAAAACATATCCCAACACTCACTTCATCATATAATATCACCTGAAATACTGGAGAATTTAAAGATATTAATGAGACAGATCAGAATTCATATTCAGTTTCACCTATTACTCAGAGTTCTGACCATGAACAATTCTCTTAAACTTTCATGATAATTGTTCAATTATGAAATGAAAATACTGCTACTTACCCTTTATGGGTATAAGCAGAATGAGTTTTTAACATACCATGTCTGATTCATCAAAAGTAAGAGAAAACTGTGGCATTTAAAAAATCATATCTTAAACATTTTCTAAATCAACATTTTCATTACTCTTGCTCAATATTATTACTCTTGCTCATTACTCATTACCCTTGCTCATGTTATTTACATGAAATTCATTTACAAAAGTGCTGCTTTCTTATCTTTTTATTTCAATAATATCTTTAACTACAAAATAATAGAATTGGATCACTATTTCAAAAGGAGTAATGGGAAAAATATGTGAATCACATACACTGAAGCTTAAAGTCAGCTATAGTATAAAAATAATTAGTGTAGCTGTTCATGAATACAGTCTTTATTTACATTTTCTTTTAGAATTGAGGAGTAAATTTCTGATGGATTATCTGCTAAACAAAGCAGCAATTAATAAGGTATAACTACCAGTCCACTCAATTCAGATACAAAATAATGACCTAACTAGCTCCAGAAGGTTATCAACACACTTTGATTATGTTTCTTGTACTTTGAGTGCTCTTGGAAGCCAGCACAGCATTTTCATAATGCTTGTCACTAATAGCTCTCAGCTCACAGAGAGGACGAGGGTCTCATCTCAATCTCTTGCTAGCATGTCACCTTAAATTTTGGATATCCACTGAGAGACAACTGCTGTTTAGTCACAATCTACTTGACATGTTCTGTTGTTGCAAAAGAAGCTCACACCTAGTCCTTACTTGCAGACTTTGGCTTCGCATATTTTTTGTCACTTACACAATACAGCGCTGTTATTTAAAATCATGTGCTCCTTATTGGTTACTTGCAGAGCACATCATTGTTACTGGAAGTGCACTGCACAGCTTTTCTGTTATTCTGTAATATGTACACTCCTTTTTCATGTTGTTAAGCACTGACACAAACAGCTTCAGTTCATTATGAAATTACAACAACTTGAGTCTTTTATCACTCCTCTGGATACCAATATGCAAATAACAATGACTCCAATTACAAATATTTCCATAGTTTCTTAGTAATCCTTCAAAAGAATTGATAGATTCAGTCCAACTATGTTAGAGGTCATCATAGAATATTAAAAGTTGTGCATCTCCAATTAGTTGAAGTAATGGTCCTATATCAGCCTTGTGCAAGTAGAGATAATGTTGATGAGCCTGGGTGATTGGCACTGAGGAGATATCAAGTATGAGAATTTCACACCCCTTTTCCCAAGGACTTCATTTTATTCAACATTTGCTTTGTCTATGAGATAAAGTCCATTCTTCTTAACCTAATACATGGAATTTTATTTTTTTAATTGGTTGTATTGGTACCTTTTATATATTCAATCACATCTCAATTCTCATATTAGCACATGAAGGTTTTAAAAAATGGTACTGACATAATTTTGTTGCTCTAATTCTGCCTTCCATATTCTACACCTTTAAAAATATTAAGAAAAATGATACACAACAAAACAGAAAAGCTCATGCCCATAGAAAGCTTCCAACCTAGTGGATATTACTGGATAATGCATCAAAATAGATACATAAGTAGAGTAACCTGAGGGTGCAACTACTGAGAACATTAGTTGAAATGTCTTTCTAGCCTGACGTTAAGGAAACACAGTCTCCACAGTAAAGGATATTTACTCTCATTATCAAAAATGTAAAAGAACAACAACAACAAAAAAAAAAAAAACCAGGATGGGTAACTGTCACTTTACCACCACAATAAAGACTAAAGTGTGAAACTGTGTCATTTTGTGAAAATCCAGAGCCTCTACTGGATTTCTCCTGGGTTCATGAAAAAGAGAATGAGGAAGTATGACAAGTAAAATTAAATTTATGGTGGTCCGGTTGTGCGACTCTAAGGTTTACTCTCTCCTGTATAATAATCCCCTAAGGCAGAGTGTTTCATAATGAAGTAACTTCATACAAAGCAGTAAAGATGGGTCCTAAGGTCTGAGGACCTCTGCTAGGGTCAGTCATCCAGTTTGCCAGTCCTCCTTGCTTTAACATCAACAGTCTGACATCTGTCCCTTCCTGTGTGCTGAGTAGTACACCGAGGAGATTGCATTTCAGTGGCAAGTTGTCTGTTTCACAGCGCCTGACTCTGGTAAATCCAACTGCTTATGCCTGTGAGTTAGTTTGACAGTTGGCACAAAAATGTTAGGCTGCTTTCACAGAGGTATCTGGGCTTTCATGTAATCAATTTTAAGCAATGAGAAAACACTGCAGTGAGCGACTGGCCACAATTCAGACTCTGGGATTAACCATTTCTATTGCTACAACTTTAAATTGCTGAGGTTAATCTGAGGTGAGCACCATTCATATAAACTTCTTCAGGGACTAACTCCCTGGACTGACTCCAAGCTTCATGCAGGCCGTGCCCAGGCAGTCCTGGCAGTGAATCGCGACACTGACCTGCAATCCTTTTGCTGTGAGTGACCACGGCGGCCCACCGTCTGAGGGAGCCAAGTTAATTACACCGTGCCGACATGTAAGTCCTGCTCGAAGATCCGCCAGGCTCCGTATTTGGCAATGTGGTTTAGTAATGTCACGGGCCTTTGTGAACTCCTGCCGGCAAACCAAAGCTCTCTCTTTCGTCCTCATAATAACTCAGACCAAAGAGACTCTCCAAAATTGCAAACGTAACGTGTTTGAAACTATTCTTCTGTGTGCTCGGAGGCACCTCCTTCCACTGACTGCTGAGTTCAGCCGCTCTCGGAGGGGCCCTGGAGATGCTTCTACTGCCCAGGAGCTTGATTTGGAAATGATTAACTGAGAGGCTAGAGACCACAGCGGCTCTGGTAGAGTTAAGAAGTTCCGTTGTTAGAATAAAGATTTCATTAAGACCAGAGAGTTTGGATATAGACCTGTCACTGTAAAACGTACTTGCTTGACTGCTTTCCCGCCGATGGACCCTCCAAAGGAGCAGAAACGGGCAGAGCCACTGTGGTGTATTCTAAAGTGACAGGGCTGAATAAGTAGGTGGAATGGAATCATCTGTGTCCTAAACCTCAGAGCCAATGTGGAAGCAGAGACGAGGTCTTCTGCTTTCAGATAAAACTGTCATGGGAAATTGCCCCGAAAAGCCAAACCTTATTGCAGACAAGGATTACGGCAAGACTAAAGAAATGGGAAGTAACCATTTATATTCCAGGAATCACTGGTCGACAGATACTATCTATGAAACACTGAAAGTCCAAAGTTAGATTACCTGTCATTGATTTAGCATGGAAATAGGCTATTTATTTTGTTATATATATATATATATATATATATATATGTGTGTGTGTGTGTGTGTGTGTGTGTGTGTGTATCATATATATCTTCATATATATGATATATCCACATTTCCATATGGATAGTTGCCTTATTGAATTTTACACAAATTAGCATTTAGAAAAGACATAAAATTTCTCTGTAAATTATATATAGGTTCCACAAAGGAAGTAACTGATTCCTCATAACTAAAGGACTAATATGGAGGAATAATGGATACAATTTCAGATTTCCCACCCAGTGTGTGTGACTGAGCAAAGCAGGTATCACAGGACCCTCACCCGCAACTCATACTGTCAGCTAGACTTTCTCCATATTCCCATGAACCTAGAGCATTTGATTGACATCTGTGCCTGTAACATATCTGGAATCGAGAAGGAAAGAGAAGGGTGGAATAGTAGACCTTGGGAAATTGCCACTGTATAACAGCAGTCATTCTGGACATACAAAAAAGAAGTGAGGATTTTTAGAAATACGTGAAAATATCAGAGGACAGGAGGAAGGATACTTGCAAAAGCTTTCATTTCCATTCTGAGGGATGGCTACATCTTTAGACCATTAGTTACTTTTCTTATTGCTGAGACAAAATACCCAACACTAAAAGTGAAAGTCGAGGGTGGGTTGACCAACAGTTCTGAGCGGTTTCGGTTTGGCATCGGCTGGCTCTAAGTCAGAGCAGTAGAACAGCAATAGTCACAGTGGATGGAGAGAGGAAAAGCCATAAACAGGGCTGAGAGGGGTGCCGCTGAGGAGGAACAGTTCACGGTGCCCCGAGGAAGCGAGAGCTACAGGGAATCTTAACAGCATCTTTCTGCTCCTTTTATCTTATTCAGACTACCGGTGCCAAACCAGTCTCTCACGTGAGGTGGTTTAATGATCACATGCTCCTCACCTTGGCGTCACACATGGCAGGTGTAGCTCTCTTTGAAAACACTGCATAAGGCTTTGGGGGGAATCTAGAACCAAGACACAGGAGTCAGTAACTAAGAACAGAAAAACATTAGTGATTGAAAATTTGATTCATTGGTGCACTGCCAAGCTTCTGAACTCTGTTCTCCTTTTTTTAGGCTACTTGTGCCACTTATTTTTACATTTTGAATTTATATGCATGTATATATTAATTTTACATTTTAATTTACATGTACATCTATGTATTATGTGCATCATGTTTTAAATTGCACATGATTGTGGCTTATTAAACTCAGATAAGTGATAAATGTATTACAGTAGTTATTTTGTTGGTGAGAACATTTTTTGCATTTATCTAAAATACAATGCATCATCATTAACTATGGTCAACAAACATCTCAAATTTATCCCGTTTGTTTAATTATGATAACCTATCATTTAACCAACACCTCCCCATTCTCTCCTCCTCACAATTAGTCAGCTTTAGTTACTACAACAAAATATGTGGAGACAAAATAAATAAGGATACATGGTTTACTTGGCTTATAGTTATAGTTAAGCCTGTGACTTGGAGAGACTCACCATTCCATTGATTTGGGAACCAGAGGGATGGTGAGAGTGCATGTCGGAGATGTGCCTCAGCTATCTGTGAAAACATGTCTCCAAATGACTTAGAGATCCAACACAAGGGTCTTCTAAAAGCTCCATAGCCTTCCAGTAGCACCACTCTGCAGACTAAATTTTGATCTATGGACTCCTGGGAAAGAGCTGTCCCAATTATAACACCCCCTTCAACCATCTGAGTCTCTGGGAACATTCTAATGCTAATGAGTTAATTTTTTAGGTCCTAGGGTAACATCAATACATAATGCCTTTCATATGTATCAGTGTTGTCTCAAATATATGTGATGACTTTGTTTCCTTTTTATGGCTCCCTAGTCATTCATTTTGTGTCATTATCATTTTAAAACTATACATCCACTAATAAACACTAAGATAAATTCTTTATTCTATATTTTGGGTATGGTAAATACTACTGCAATAAATATGGTAGAAAGATGTCTCTTCCATACATCAGCTTCATTTTCTTGGCATGTATCTGTCTAGTAATAGGATTGCTGGGTAATACAATAGTTCTATTAGTTGTTTTCAGGAACTTTCATGCTGTTTCTCACAATGGCTTCCACCAGCAGCGTACAAGAGTTCTGTCTACACATCTACATGAGCATTTGATAATTGGGTTATTAATATTTATTTTGCTATTTAATTGTATTATTTCTTTATATGATCTAGAAATTAGTGACTTAGTGGATGGATAATTTGCTGGTGTTTTCTTACATTCTGCTCATTATCTTTGTATTCTTTTTTTTTTCTATCTGTGCAAAAGCTTTTTAATTTGATGTAATCTAATTTATCAATTGCTGCTTTTGTTGCTGGTGCTTTTGGGGGTCATATCCATTTTTTCTCAAACCAATGTGTTGAAATATATTGCACTTTACATTTAACATATTAAAAATGTCACACCATATTTCCTCCAAACCAACTCCTACTGCAGCCTTTTTTATTTCAGTAAATGCTGACATTATCTAGCCCACTTTAAAAAATGTGTTTGGTGTTGTACTGACTTTTTTCTGTCTCTCATATGCCACATTGGACCATCAGGAAAACCTACTAGTCTCATCTGTAAAAGATATTCCATTCATCATTTCATAATGTTTTATTCACTTTAGCATCTGGGGCTTCTCATCAATGGTAGTTTATTGTCAAGTCATCTTTGTTGTTTAGCCTTTGCAATCAACTCAGAAGTTAAAAAAAATCTGTTAAAATTAAAGTTAGCTTATTTTCTTCTTGTATCAATATTCTCTGGTCCTCTTCATGAGGCAGAGGGCCTTACAAAGCCTTCAAAGTGTAGTGAAACATGCCATCTTCACGTTTTACTGTTCTCTCTTGCTCCTCTGTTTTGCTATACTGGTTGTGGCTTGTCTTCCAACTGCACAGTCAGGACTGGGTGATAGCTCTTCTATAGTCCGTTGGACCACATGCTGCCAGGTATCTGGATGGTTTTCAGGAAACATCCAGTCTTTACTTTCTCCATGAAGTCAGTCCTAGAGATCCAATTTAAAGTTTCAAGCACCTAAAACCTGACATTTTCTGTCCTTTATTCCCACTAGAATATAAACTTTTACATAGCAAGTTTAGTTTGCTTAGTCTTTGCGAGCTCCAAGTGCTGCAGGGAGTGCCTGGTACATGGTAGAATTTAAATTAAAATATATGCAATGCAAACAGAGTCAGCAAGAGCGTATGTACTGCTGAATCTATAACTGGAAAATAAATAAATTTTTAAATAGTAACCAATGGCTGATAGATGTTCTTATGCTTATTTTAAATAAAACAAATAATTTTCTCCAGTATAAATACAACCTCCATGGTAAAAATACAATATAGAATCTTTCCTCAAATGAAATTTTATATAGGAAGAGATGGTCAAAAGGAACCTTTTCACTAGATTATATAATGTATTTTGGAATAACGTTGTCATTCTTGACAAGAAATTTTTAAATTCTACATTCGTGGAAGATTATATTTCTGGCTACTTTTTGGTATGTTCAACAACTTTAATAGTTTACAGAAGTTCTTAGCAAAAACATTTATGTATTTTTCTGAAAATTTTAGTCTTTCTGATTTTAGTACATAAAAATAATGTTATTTTTCAAACATTTGCAAACTCTCTTCTTTTTTTTTCCCTTAGAGTCAATATCTATATCAATGAATGTTTCTTTCAAATTTCAACCTATTTTGAGAGACTGAATATATAAATTATACTGATTTTACATATGTAATTATATGTTACAAACATATTATTATTTTTTATCTTTATTGGTACATTATGAATACACATCATCATCACATTCAACACTAAGAGTTTGTACCAGAATATGACATGACTTGATTCTCATTTTTTCCTTCTCCCCCGCCCTGCAACCCCTCACCCCTTGTATACACAATCTTTGTTTTCTTTTTTCTTTATTATTACCACATTCATTTTCCCCTGGTTATTTACCCTTACACTCTTTCCTTTTAAATATTTTCTACTTTGCAATATTAACTACACATACTACAACTCATTTACAACTTCATTTTCTCATACCAGAGAAAACATACGATATTTACACATCTGTGACCTGTTTATTTCACTTATGAGGACGTCCTCAAGGTACATCCATTTGAATATGAATGACTCAATTTTATCGTTTCTAATGGCAGAGTAATACTTTATTATATAAACATATTATTTTCAAAATATATAGGAAAGACTTTTGAGGTCATGATATTTGAAAATCTATTCCTAGAAATTGAAAATATATTTCTGCTACATTCCATTCATGTTTATATACCAAGGACATTCTGTAGTACTGAACACAATAATTTTCCACAAATATTTTATTAATTACTATCAAAGAGTTTAGAGATTAAGTTATGGACAGTAGTTTCTACTGGAGCAAAAGTGGATACATTTACACATTCACACTGGCTACAAACAGGAGAGGGCTACATGCACTTTGAAATTTCTTCCTTTCTCTCTCTCTCTCTTTCTTTCTTTTTTTTTTTTTTTTTTTTTTTTTTTGAGACAAGGTCTCACTCACTTTGTAGTTCAGGCTGGTACTGAACTCATTATGTAGCCCAGGTGAGCCTCGAACTCAGCTTTCCTCCTGTCTCTGCCTCCCGCGTGCCGGGATTACAGGCGTAAGCTACCACCCCCAGCATGCTTTGAAACGTAGGGTAAAGATTTCTAAAGTTTCAGTGTCTATGAGATTTGATGAATGGTTTTCATACTGCTTATCTTTCCACAAAGAGAAGTTCAGAGAAATGCGACATTTGAATAAAATTTCAGACTCTGCACATGTAATAAAAATAAAGGTTACATTTCAAGAGTCATGATTGATACCAGTTGTTCAGTTTAACTGCATTTTATAGGTTAGGTAAGCAGTGTTAAATTAAAAAGTGACCTACACAAATATGCAGTCTTGAAAAGAAGTGGAAATTAATAGCTTCTCTTCACAACTCTAAGAAACCTGGTGGGATTTGGAATTTCTAGAGATTTGAGAAATTACAAGGATATATTTTGTTGTGCCTTCATAGGAAACATATTTGAAGATTCGTTTTTCCTGAAGTAATGTTTCAGCTATGACTACTAAAGCATTCCCTTGGATTTTGCAACATGTTTGAAATATAGTTTATTACAATCACTTATATTGCAAGACACCATAGGTAGTCTCGAAGGGTGTGTTTGTGAAGCACATCCTTCTGTCTGTACATCGTCCACAATTAAAAGTTCCTCCAGAGAATCACCTGGTTACTTCAATTAAGAGAGAAAGAGATGATTCCACAACTGTGAGACAAGTAAGACAACTAAATATCGCATATCTTGTACAGCAGAACTTATTAGTTGTCTGTGATGGCTTTGTGGATAACTAACAATCTAGAGAGCGTTTTCTTTGTTTTGCTTAAATTTATTTTAAACTGATTTTTCCATTTCCAATGCAACATACTTTTAAGGGTGATAATTACAAGTAAGTCTAATTCATATCTCTATGTAAATTATATATTTAAAATACATGAAGGAAGTAATGTTAGTGCTTCCAATAGTTTCCCCAATACCATTTGGTCTCCAAATTTTTTCTTATTCCTCAATATGTGCACAGATTTGATTCCCTAACTCCAAATACCCATTTCACAGACAGTTAAAGGGCTTTACTTCTTGCTGCACTACTGTAGATAATGTACTTGGGCACTCTAGGAGACCTGGAGTTCTCAGAGGGAACATATCTTTCTCCAAAACTCATTCACTACCAAGTGAAGGAAACAATTTAGAATTCTATGGAATTACACAAATGAAATTATTTTTGTTTGCAAAAAAAAAATAACCTTTGTATGTATTTTATGCTGCATATTTATTTCACATAGAAATAGAATTTTTACTATGTGTTGATGTACTTAGTGAAGTGGTTATTATAGTTACCTATGTTTTTGTGATAAGAGCACTTAAAATACAGTCCCAGAAAATCTGTAGTATTCAATATGTTATTTCAGTGATAGTCCTAATGGTGTCTATTAAATATTTGCATTTTTCATTTTACATATTTTCAATTTATGCCTTTTCCAATTTAACAGCTATAGGAAAATGGACTCTCTCAGATTTTTTGCTTCAATGACACATTTCAGAGAATACACTCATACAATTGATTAAAAAATACAACAAACTGTTTCAAATTGTTCATTAGTCCATTAGCTAATTTCATTTGATTTCTCTAGTTTCTTTTAGTTTGATTATACTGGCTAGTGTTCATTTTTATAACTTATTATAGTATATGACATCTCAAATTTTCTCAAGTATTTCAGACAAAAGAAAGAACACATAATATAAATGTAGTTGATTTATTTGTTCAACACTAAATTTCCTTCCCCAAAGTAAACAACAAACTCATTCCCATATTTATTAAAACAAAATGTGCAACTCATTTACACCTTTAGTTTCTCATACCAGGGAATTGAAATGTATGCTACGTACTGTGAAAAGGGGAGAAAATGTTCAAACACAAAAAGGAAAATGGAGAGTAGGGGTAAGTAATGAAAGGAAAGAAAAAAATTGATCATTTAAAAAAAGAAACAAGCTTATATATAAGGGGTGGGGGTTGTAATAAGGGCAGAAGAATGGGAAAAAATGAGAATCAAGATGTGTCATGAACTGGTACAAATCCTTAATGTTGAATGTGACCATAATGTATATATAAAATGCATCAATAAAATCAATTAATAATGTGTGAAACAGGGCTATACAAAGCAAAATTTTATTTTCAATAGATTACAGCAAGTGAATACTTAAAGCCATCTCCTGATGAACAAATTTGTATAAAACCAAATCCGATTCTGTCTTGAATAAATCATAATATAAATAGAGTGTTTTGGAAACTTTCATACATAATGCTGAGTACATTGTTAAAGTGAAGCATTCTTATCTCAAAAAAAAAAGGTAAAAATAATTTACCTAGCAAAAGTGCTACTTGGTTTTGAAAATATTCAGCTTTGAAATGTTTATAGGGGAAGTTCAATTTACTGAGCTTTCTAGAAATCAATAAAAAGTTAAGCGTTAGGAAAAATATTTTACTTTGTCTCTACTATGGTAAAGAAGTTGAAACTGTTCTGTTGAAATTATAATATTTTGAAGTTTTAAAAGAATGAATGACAGAGTAAGTATATACTTGAAGTGTGTTAGCAATTTTATATTAGTACATTAATTTTAAGAAATATATATCCCACTTGTTAATTTAGAAGAAATTCTTCAGTGCTTTAGTTTTCAATCTCTCCCGCACCCTTTTCTTGTCAGGAAATGATCCACTATATTTGAATTCATTATAAGGCACAGATGGATATAGAAATTTAGAGCAGGGCATTGGTGGCCTACACCTCTAATCGCAGCACTCAGGAGGCAGATGTCAGAAAATCACCATGAGTTCAAGGCCAGCCTGAGCTACACAGTGATTCAAGGCTAGCTTAAACTACGTAGTGAGACCTTTCTCAAAAAGCAAGCAAACAAAAAGATTAGAATTTATTTCTGTTGGTATAATCAACCAATTAATTGACATAGTGTACATTGCCAGTTTTGCCAAGTCTGAACAAATAATCGACATAATTTCTACTAGTATCTATGTATAGCCATTGTTCTTAATTAGTGTTTTAATTTGCATGTACATGACTAGTGAATCTACTATGTAAATTAACACTCTGCAGTAGTCCATAAACAAGTATTTATGTGAGTCATATTTCATACAGCCCCAAATTTGTTATGATGTGATAATGCTAATTTTGCTAAGTCCCTAGAGTACAAATATTAAACTGGGATGCATTTGAAAGAACATAAACAGTATTATGATAAATAAATATAAGGATGGAGTACAGATTTGGGATAATCATTTTCATATTCTAAAAAACTATTTAAAAAGTCAGAGAAATGATTAACTTCTAACATGATGTGAGTTTTACACTTGAAAAATAAAGATAAAATTCAGGCATAAATAATTCTCTTTAGTATACTATGCACAATCTCACAACATTTCATTTTGACATGGTATTCTATGTTGGAGACTATTTCAAATCAATACATTAGAACTATTCTTGCTGTTTTATGCCTTCATAATATTTTATTGATTTCCTACTGATGGACATTTGGATTACATATAATCTTTCTTAAGTCAAAACTTGACACACTAAAGATTCTTCTACATAAACAATTTGAATGAATAACTTACATATCTTTTTATTCATGCCTCCTGATAACTCAGTAGATATGGACATATGTTTATCTCTCACTGTAGATAAGGTAGTTAAGATTTTACTTTTTACATATGTATATTTAATAGAAGAGAAATATTGTATATCACTGCAATTCTCTATTATTCAAAAAAGAATGTGCTTTTATTATTGGAAAATAAAACAGAAACAGAGGAAGAAGGTAAAAGTGAGATGGCTACTAAATTACTATATAATATCACCAGCTGGCATTTTTACTGTATCTGAATTAAAAAGTAACTCATGGGAGCTAAGGATTTAGCTCAGTGGTTTTGGCATCTTTCTTGCAAGTGCAAAGGCCTGGGCTCGATCCCGGTAACCACGTACAACAATACCAGGTGTGGTGACTCACTCCCACCAGAAATCAGAACTATATACACAAAGCTGAGTATGGTGGCTCACACCTGTAATCCCAGCACTCAGGAGGGAAAGACAAGAGGATTGCTGTGAATTTGAGGCTCACCTGGCCCAGCCTGGGTTACTGACTGAGTTGAAATTCAGGCTGGTTTATACACAGATACCCTATCTCAAAAATGAAAGCCAATAAATTATATAGACAAAAAACCCAAAAACTTTTTACTTTTCAATGCACTGCATGATAGAAATACTCAGGTTGAAGAAATAATTATCAGAAAACATTATTTATAAATGATTTTATTTAACTTCATGCATTTTCTAATGGAAAGAAGTTTCTTGATTATATTCCTAGGATGTATGATTTTCACATAGTTTTCCAATATATTTCTGAATATGATACTGTTGCTGTTTAAACCTAAGCTACATGAATAATTTAATTACAGTAATTTACTCTTCTGGAATACAGAAAAATAGTTTGATTAATTTAGTCTTCATTAAAATGGAAGCTTTCACTTCACTGGAAGAACATTGGTTATATTTGGAAATATATATGGGTTTTTGCTTTGACAACTGCCAGAGCTACCATATTCAAAGGCTTGATGATCTACTACTGAATTTGAAAGGGAAAACCACAAAAAAATTTACAAGCACACTACAGAAAGATGTCAAAATTTCCCAGAAGAGGTGGATGTGACTGAATAGTTTAAATGCACTGTCATGAAACTCTAGACACATTGAACTTAATGCAAACGAGTAAACTCATGAATTAGAATGAAGTAACACTTCTTTAAGGATGCAAATTAAAAAGGAAACATCAAAATAATGAAATCTGCCATTTTTTTTTTCTCCACTGAGAAAAATTCTTTACCAGTTCTCAAAAACAGGCCAGGCTCTTCGGAAAACAATGATAGAAAAAAGGTATTTGAAGTAGAAGTGGGTATTACAAACTCTCCCATGGCACTCCACTTAGTATTTTAATAACTTTAAAGAAAAATTGATTGGTGGTATTTGTTACACATACTTAAATATTCATCAAATCAGAACATATTGTGGGATATAACTGAATTTATTCTCAAAATCATGGGCAGCCATGTCACCATGTGACTATTTCCACAACCTGAAATAATTCCTTTGTCTGAAAATGTGTGCCTGTGAAACTTAGTGTCAGGAATGATAGATGTTTAGGATTATCCCTCTTAAATACTAAGGAAATTCTCAAATGTGTAAACAATTCTGAAGAATTTTTAAAGTACAAAGGCAGTAACTGTGCTTTCTTGGGCATTTAGAAATCACAGAAAGTTACAGAGAAGGAAATACAAATCTCTATTAACATATAACAGTCTTTAGCAACTTGCATGAGCAATAATCCTTAATAAATTGATGTATTTTTTTTCAATATGTTCTATACAGAAAACATGGTGTTAAACCGAGTACGGATAGTACATAATAAGTGGGGTGTGCAACATGGCATTCGGGCATCGTGCTACAATTCTAGAGAATACTCGAAAGTATTCTAGAGTAAAGAGTTGAATCCACCCACAAGAAGTGCAACACGCTCTGGGCTAGAGCCTTACAAGGTCTTCGTTGTCCTCTTCAGCTGTGCTCTTGGTCGTCCTGAGATGTTGATGCTCTTCTGTACGTTGACTTTGCTTTAGCACCAACGACTTCTGTAGATTGTCAGTCTGTTCTGAGGGACATCCCACCTGCCCCCGGATATGTATCTACATCAGCCTCTCCTTGGGGCTTCTTCAAGTGCAGATTTCCATCCAACACTCACAGGGCAAGAGATAGAACACCAGCAGCGTCAATTGCTGTGGTGTAGAGTTTGGGAACCATTGCTTAGATAGCTGTGACTATTCCTGATTAGTGGATGAATTTTGGTTCATTCCTGGTTAACATGATTTTTTTCCATCTCTCTCTTTCCAAACTTCCCTCCCTCTGCCTCTCTATCTTGCTTCCTGTTTCTCTCTTTCTTTTATTTTCCTCCTTCTGTCCTTTCCTCTTCTTTCTTTCTTTCTTTCTTTCTTTCTTTCTTTCTTTCTTTCTTTCTTTCTTTCTTTCTTTCTTTCTTTCCTTTTCTGTCATTCCTTCTCATAGAGTTTCTCTGTATAGGTCAGGCTATTCTATAACTCATGGTCCTCCTGTCCCAGCCTCTTGAGTGCCTTACTTACAGGTTGTATGTCACCACACTCAGATTTTTCTCTCTTTTTTTTCTCTTAATGCATATCACTAAATGACTCATTACAGTTTTCTTGGATCACAAATCCACCACTGGATTTATAGGTTTGAATCAGCTTGTTTGAATACTCATGTGTTCAAATGAAGGTTATCAATATTGATAATCTACTGGAATGCTTCCATATGAATTGTATGAGATAATAACCATGAAAATTCATGGTATACAATCTAATAAATACTAAGCTCTAAACAAATGTTAGCCTTTTAAATTTATTGTATGACAAAAAGTTTTAAGAATCAGCCAAAATTATTCTTAATGTTGGACACAGAACAACCAAGGCTGAGAGAAAATCCAGTTCCTCAATATAATAGCAGACTCACATTTTGGTTAAGATATGTTATCAGGACTCTAAAGTAAAATAAAAATTTATTTTTACCTTAAAGTTATACACTCCCCCCCCCACACACACATTATAAGCATGCTATGTACAATGAGAACTACAAAAAGAATGTTCACAAGCGAACAGTTTAGACGCACAAATCATGTTTCTTTCATTGAGAATGAGTTCCTCAATGAGCCATCAGTGACATGCATGCTGCCTATGAGAATCTGCCACCTATAAGTGGGAGGCTGTCCCTTTTTGGCTGCTCATAGTTTGCGGGCTGCTCATGAAAGGACACTAAGGCAGGGTCCCTGGGATTTGCAGATTCATTATCTGACTGGCTTGAAGAACTCCCTAAGGAACTCAGTGACCAGTTTGTTAAGGATGCTATCCCTAATCTTCCTTTCCTAGGCTTCTCCTTAGAGTTAAACTTACCTCTAATCTCTTAGCTCTCCTGACCTACTGTGGTTTCTCCCTCAATTATTTCAGATATGTTCTCCAATAAAATCCAATTTGTCTCATCTTGTCATTTGATTTTTGAAGAATTCAAATGAGGCTATCTTTCAAACTCCCTTCCCACCTCACCTAACTCAAACATGACTTTGCAGAGATGAGTATCTAAATAAAACTTTACGTTTGCTGTATTTTGGCAACACAGATTAGAGAGCCATTCATTCACTCATTAAATTTTTATTCTGCACAACTCTAGATCATGGTTCACAGGGAATCCATAAAGGAAAAGACTAAGAAAATTCCTTGAGCCTGAGACATCCTCTCCCAACACCGTTGCAGTAAATGTGTGGACACAGAGAATGTGAGTGCAAACTGATAGTAAAATAGAGTCCTGCTCCTGCTCAGGCATGGAACTGGGGATAGTAACCTGAATGGTTGTGACTGAGCAGAAGCAGAAATGTGAAGAAAGGACAGAAATAGGGAGATGCAACTCTGGAATAACTGTGCAGAGTCTACCACAAACTTGTGTGTTCTTGCCATGGCCACACACAAAATATACAATTATATTCACACTGTGAGACTTTGGTACTGTAAGTGTAATTATATTCAATAAATAATAACATTAATCAATGGAAGACTTTTTAATATGTACCCTCCAAATCAAGGGATTTTAAATAATCATTATCATATTGAAATATGATAATTTTTGACATTAGAAATGAAATCCTCTATAGAGAGTTAAAGCACAAGATAAGGATATAATACATACAGTAAAAGCATGAAACAAAGAAAACTTGAGTGCTTATGAGAATAAATTGCAGAACAAAATAAGATTTGAGTTGTGATCTTAGTAATGTCTAGAGCTTGTCTGGGAACAGAAAAGATAAGGAAGCATCATAGTTGGAAGTGACTTCTCTATATTTGGAGCCACTGAGTTCTTTGGGACACACTAGGTATTTTGTATAAATAAATATATATATATCCATCCATCCATCATGAAACCATTGTGGGTTTTGAAACAGTATGCCTACTAAAAGATTGAAAAAGAAGCTCTCAGAAGTGAATCGACATGTTCAAATGAATATGTTTACTCCAGTGGAATAAAATATGACTGAATCTAGTAATGGCATGCATGCTTCTCCTCTACCCAGGTGTTCTCACCATTTGGGGCAATTATTGGTTTTTTTTTTTTTTTTTTTTTTTTTTTTTTTTTTTTTTTTTTAGGTTTTTTTGGAGACAGGGTCTCGCTTTGTGGTTCAGGCTGGCCCTGAGCTCAGCCTCAAACTCACATCACAGCAATCCTCCTGCCTCTGCCTCCCGAGTGCTGGGATTACAGGCGTGAGCCACCACGCCCGGCACTGTGGTCTGTGGTACTGGTTGCTGCTGGGTGTGGGTCTCCACACCCAGTATTGTTATGTGGTTACCGGGGAATTGAACCCGGGTCCTTGCGCTTGCGAGACAGGCGCCAGAACCACTGAGCTAACTCTCCGGCCCCAATTATTGAGGTCTGTTGAAAGACATGTTTTCCCAGGATTCAGTTTTCTTTGTTACTCTCGTTGGATTTAATTCAAAGAATGAAAGAGCAAAAGAGCAAGGAAGAGACAAAGAGAGAGAGAAAGAAAAGTCAGAGACAGAGACAGAGACAGAGACACCACGCTATTGTGTGCTCAGTACACAGATATAAAGCATATACACTCTGCAGTTGTGAATGATTTAGAATGAATGACGTTTATTCCTGCACAGCCCTGAGTCCTGGAGACCTGGGAATTATGCAGGAAATTCTTTTAATATATGAGTAATATATTCATGATGTATCTCTAAGTCTCAAAAGAGAGCAAGAAGAGAAACAGAGTTCTTGCCTATAATAATCAGAACAGAAAAGCAACTTCTGATGGAGAAGAAAGAATGAAGCTACTGCTAATATAGAAGTAGCATTAAAGCCCAGTGACCATGCTGAAGTAAGTACTGCCCAAAGGATCACATGTTGAAAAAATGGGAACAGTTTCCTGTTTTCAAGTTTGCCAAAATTTTGCTGGGGGAGCAATATTATAAGAAAAGAACATGCTGAAAAGATACTTTACATACTAAACAAACAAACTAAGCCTAGGTCTAAAAAATTGTTCACATGGAAGTTTTAGAATTTTTCAACCTAACCATTTCTAGAGTAATCTTTTATATAAAAAGTCTTCTTGTATTATATTGTTTTCACTGTTTGTTGATATACAACAGTTTGTTGGATTACTCCGGTTGAACCAACAATTTCTCCAAACAAAGCGATTCCCTCGTCTGTCACCACATATGTTAGCAGCATTTACTAAGTGACCCACATGTGAAAAGCGACATTCGAAAGAGGATTTTAAAAGGAGAAATCCACTGCAGCTCTGGAAGGGCTTACGTTCCAGGAAGGAGACAAGGTGAACCTACAAACTCAAGCGACAGAAACATCTGCCAGACTGAAGCCATAAAGGGAAATTTACCTAAGTGCTCAGTACTCAGAGAAGCGGACAGGAAGAAGTTTAAAGTGGTTGAAAGTATAAAAAGCCAAGTGGGGTTAGATTAGAGACAGCTTCAAGGAGGATTCTTTGGCTTAGTTATGAAAACATCATCTGGTCGCGTGGGCTCTGTTATTTCTTTGTGGAATTCCCAGATGGGTTCCCTATTAAACTGATGTGATTATGACTATCTTTATTTTTCTTTTTGTTCCTTTTTTTAAAGAAAAGTACCTTGCCTCACCCATACAGGCTGAATACCCTATCCTAGTAAGAGTTCTGGGCTGCACCTCTGTCTTTCTCTTGAATCATTCCTCACACACTGACGTGGTGCTCCTGCCCTGTTCGTCCTATACCTGAGTTTTCTCTCACTTCAACTTGAAAGCACATAAAGAAAGTCTTTCTGTTTGCATTCTGAACAATACAAGGCCATTCTGTTGTCATTCCTCTCATTAAGACCTTTCGAAAGGGTTTTGTAGACAAACATTCAGAACCAGTATCTAAGTGGATTCGCGCAGGGTCAATTTAGCTAAGCTGAAGGCTGGAAAGAGATGAGTGGAACAGGATAGAAATTCAGTACATGAGGTGCAGCTTCCGGCTACACTCCTGGGGGCCCTTGCTTCCCACACTGCTTCCTCCCCAGCTATTTTCTTGCACTGCACACTGCTGATTCAGCAGCTTCTCCCAGACTGTTAAACCAACTACTGTGATTGGGGAGATTAAATCTCTTTAATGGATCTTCATTCATAGATATGTAGGGAATTTTATATACAACTATGCTTATGCACATACAGGTGTAGATACTTGGACACATATGGGAGTGCAATATAAGTTTATTTAAATGAATATTTATCAAAAGGCTCTTTCAAACTCTTCATCTCTCTCTCTCTCTCTCTCTCTCTCTCTCTCTCTCTCTCTCTCTCTCTCTGGCTCATCCTTTCTCTACTGTTCATCTGATAAATACACCCATCATGTCCCTAGGAATGTTTGTTACATGTTACTTTCTGCCACTAACCTGCCCTTAGACTTGTTACCCCCAGTGCATCTCCTCCTCCATTCTTACTTGAAGCTGTTCCTCCTACATTTCACACTCTTGGGCCACAGGCCCTTTTATTTACCTGCATCCTACCCATACAACAAGGTCTTTTTCCCTCTTTATTTTCTGGATCTCAACCTGTCCATGTTTTCATGTAGTTATTTGTACTTTTATTCACAGTTTAAAAGGTGCTAGGTTGGGCCGGGAATTTAACTCAGTGGTTTCAGTGCCTGTCTTGCAAGTGCAAGGCCTGGGTTCAATCCCCACTTATAGCAATGCTGGGCTTGGAAAATCACACCCACCAGCAATCAGAACCACATACCACAGTGTCAGGCATGGTGGCTCACGTCTGTAATCCCAGAACTTGGGAGGCAAAGGCAAGAGGATTGCTGTGAGTTCAAGGCTCAGCTCAAGGCCAGCCTGAACTACAAAAGTGAGACCCTTTCTCAAAAAAAAAAAAAAAAAAAAAAAAGGTACCAGGGGCAGTGAGTAATGAGAGCTCTGATTTCTCTATTTTCTGAATTCTGAGGGGAAATCTAACTTGCTTCCACCAAACACAGGTAAGGACAAGTACCTACTGGGGCCTTACTCTTGCACATTACCACTGTTCTTAAGTCCCTCTGGCTGGTCTTGTACGATCACAGGTTTTGTGAACTTTAAAAGGAACAAGTACCAGACTCAGAGCTGCTGGATGAGCCGAGAAAACCTTGATGTCCAAGTGTCTGTGAAACACTGGAGAACTGCCTTAGCTATGGATATGGGGCCTTTGTCACACAGCCACATAGTCCAGGCAAGAATGATCCTCTCTCTGAGCTCCCTGTGTTTCTAGCTCAAGGCTTCCACTTTCCTCACAGAGCCCATGTAATCTGTAATAATTTTACAGGGCATTGTTAAATTATGAGTTTTAATTTGCAAAGTGGTTTTGGGGCAGTCCACTTACTTAAACATCCTGCTTGGACAGATCATGTCTTTGTTTTAAAAACTACATGTTCCTTTTTTTCTGAAATAAGCACTAAGACTCTAATTCCAAGGTAAAAGATAAATATTGATTATTTTCTTTCAACACAAAACTCACTTATCTCAGTGACTTGCAGGTGCCTCTAACTCATTAGTAAGAAAGTAATGGCAAAGAAACTACTAGAAGCAAAGAACACAAAAATGTTTGGAAACAGTGTCATCACTCTGAGGTTGTTCTGTTGAAACCCACCCAGGTCTAGCTGAAAAACAGAAGTTTGTTCTAGTTCAGAGCTTCAGTTTCAGGGGCCTTTTTACAGCACCCAGAATTCTGCATAGATGTGGTGGAGATTGATATAGAATGCAAAGCAGTATTTTCTAGATATTTATGATGAATACTGCTGAATTTTGAGAGCAACAGTGAGCACGTTATGGCTGTCTGAACCCATGCAGTCTAAGAATCAGAGAAGGCAAAGCCTTACTGAGCAACTGCTAAAAGGTGAGGTAGTCAAAGACTGAATGTCTCTATGGACCTCAGAAAATACTAGCAGACATGATAGAAGGAGAAAAAAAAATGAGTGAATGTTGTAAAATTCAAAAATAATAGCTTAAATTTTTGAAAATGAAAAATTTAGGGTATTTAAGAATGGTCATGTATTCAGTTGGGTAAGTGGAGAGGAGGATTAGGTGAGTGTAGCAGAGAAGATAAACTGTAAAACTGAGATGCATAATTAGCATAGTTAATTTAATTTCCTTCCTCCATAAGGCTATATATTCATTTAAAGCACCATGAATGTCTTATACGTCATAATACCCCCATCTAATACACTAATAGTTATTTGACACTCAATAAATATGTAGAAACAATAATAAGTGATGGAATCATCAGTTTAGGCATTGAGGATGCCCAGAGCAATATTCAAGTTTGCCTTGTGGTAAAGTCTATTTTCACTTGCTATACGGACTTTGTAGGTCCTTTGTTTTCAGACTGAGGGGAAAAAATATTTAAACATTATCTTCCTAAACTATCTTCACCATCTGGGTCTCATGTTTGTTATTAATTCCTTCTTCCTCCTTTTTTGAGTTTCTTGATACATTTTAAGGATGCATTATGATCACATTCTTTATTGAGAATTTGTACCGGTACATGATATATCACAATTCTCAATTTTTTTTTCCCATTCTCCTGCCCTCCCTTCAACTTTCCACCCCCCATATACATGAGGGTTTTTTTGTTTTGAGTTTTTTTGGTTTTTTGTTTTTACCATCAGAGTTTTCTTTCCTTTCTTTCTTTTCCCTACCCACCCCTAAAACGTAGGGCAGACATTGTGAAATAGGAAGAAAACGTTCAAAGGGAAAATGTTACTAGCTCTTACAGCACCACTGTGTTTATTTAGATGAGTTCTTTTTGTATTTTCATTGCATCCTGGACTTCCTCTGTTTTCAGACTTACCCTGTTTTCACATCATTTCTAATTTTATTACCTATCTCTTTAGTAGACTGAAATCTCAAGCTCATCAAGGATAATGTCTTCGTCCTCATTTTCTCCATTCATTATAAAAGAACAAATTACTATTTTCCTTTTCTGGACTGGTGGCAAAACAACTTACTCTTGTTTGTGGCCATTCTCTATGAGGGAATCCCAGAACCAATTCAAACACATTGTTAATAAAATGTGATAAATTGATACCAATAAAAATTTAATGTGAAACACTATGACCACATATCCTTCTAATATATTTATGCCTCCAAACTTCAAGTACCAAAAACAGTGTAAATAGTTTAATCACTATCAATAAATGAGAACATGATTATGATATATTCATCTAATTCTATTGCACCTGAGCCTAAACTAGCATGAGGCAGGCCTTAATATGTTTCCATGGAAAATCCAGGAAAGGCTGGAGAGTGTGTAATATGACCCTACATGTGACATTTCTCATCCTGTGTAAGTATTGATTTTATAATCAAGTCATTGAAGCACTTCATGGCTACCTTTTGAAGTAAAAGAATAAGAATATTTTGGGCGCATTTTTTGTTTATTTTTATGTTAGTAACTAATGATTTGTACCATGAATAATTTTCACCATTTTCAAAAATTTTAACTACAGCCCAGTGTTCAATTTTTTCTCATAAGACCTTGCGTTTGTTTGTTGTGTGAATAATCTCTACTTTCACAACAGGTTTCTCCACATCTACAACCATTTTCTTTAACTACCCTTTGGCCTCCAAATCTGTCACTCATTGATACAAATCCTCTGCTCTTCATTCTAAGGCTGATTCTTCTCCTCATGAATTGTCTCCTTTTTCATCAAAAACAAGCAAACAACCCAAGTGTCCATCAACTGAAGATTGGATAAAAAAGCTGTGGTTCTTCTACAGAATGGAGTATTACTCGGCCATAAAAAATGATAAGTTTGAATCATTTATACTTAAATGGACATACCTTGAGGATATCCTCATAAGTGAAATAAATAGAGTACAGATAGGTACATATCACATCTTTTCTCTGGTATGAGAAAATAAAAATGTAAATGAGTCCTAGAATTGTATGTTATATATTGTGAAATAGAAAATGCTCAATGTAAAATAGAGTGAAGGGGGGAAAATGATGAGATTATAACAAAAAAATAAAGAAACAAATTTTATGTATATGGGGGGGTAGGGTGGGTAGGGCTATGGGAAAAATGAGAATTAAATTGTGTCTTATTCTGGTACAAATCCTCATTATGGAATGCAATCATGATGCATATATGTAATGTACCAATAAAGATTAAAAAATTAAAAACAAACAAAAAACAAGCAAACAGGGCTGGGGAAATAGCTCAGTGGCATCACACCTGCCTAGCAAGAGCAAAGGCTTGAGCTCAATCCCTGGTACAGGAAAAAGAAATAAATGTGAGATCTATATAGAACTGTCTTATATAGCTTTCCTGCATTCTACAAGCATCTAAAGGAGTGCTTATATTAGTCTTTTAGAAGACAGAAGCCTCCATCTTCACTCAAGGCCATTACTTTTCATCTCATTTACATCATATTTTACCTCTTTTTTCCCCCTTTTCCTCTTCATTGCATCTTTGCCTTTAAAATATACAGTATAATGCACAATCTTCTTCAGGCCTTGAGTCATTCCCTACATTTCTGAGCCAAAAGTAGATGGCACACGCCAACTCTATTTTCCTGATTAATAATCTCTTCACAGGTCACAACATATGCTTTTGGTTACCAACACTCCACTAAAACTTTTCTTTAGAAATCACTGAAGCACACATTGCAAAGCTAGTGGAATAAATTCATTCCTTATCCTATTTTCTTCCTACTTGGCTGAACACTGTTTACCACCCACTCCTATCTGAAAAATTCGTCTTTCTTCATGTTGGTGTTCTTGGACTTCTGACCATTCTTTTGCAATCCTTTAAGAGGATTTGTCCACGATCAGTATTGTAGATAAAAATGTGCAGTGTAATAGCAACTGTTAGGTTTCTTTAGGCCCCTGTAGTGTTTTAAAAGGATTTGAAATCATCATCAATATTTTTTCAGAGTTAGGTTTTTACATAGTAATTGACTTTGGTAGTTTCTCTAGAAAAATGAGAGTATGGTACTCACATGATGTCCTCATATTCACACTTCAAAAATTAGTAGATGTGCCAACATTGCCTATATGAGTTATGCATTATCATTTTTATTAATGTTAAGTGCCAAACAACCTATTGCATAAATTTTATATTAATTATTTTAATTCTACAAACCAAAAATTTTAAGCATCTTGCGGTAAAAATTAATAACATTGACACCCACATGTGTATATCTTTACACATGAGTTATAGCCTAATGCTATCTGTACATTTTCTAAAACTTCTCTTCATCTCTTCTATTTCAGCTTTGATGTTTTCGCTTGCTTTTATTATCTTTTTCATGAGTCTTATATTTTCATGATTTTGCTGATATCTTCCATTCTTTCATCTATTTTTCTGCTTTCTCAAGTCTTTTGTAATCTAGATGCTCTGCTTACTGTAGTTGTTTTCAGTCACGATGGGGTGTTTGGGTGTGTGTGTGTGTGTGTGTGTGTGTGTGTGTGTGTGTGTGTGTGTGTTGTGTGATGGACTTTTATTTATGCTGCCAATTAGATTTTACAGGTAACACAATGTAAAATGTCAGTGGATGGCATGACTGTAAAAAGGAATGGTTTTCACTGCTGCTAGAGTTTCTTGCTTATAATTTTTCAAATAGAACATTTTATGCTGATTTCTGATCTTGGGGATTCCAGGCTTCCTAGGTAGTAAACATTAGTACAAAATTAGATGACAGACCAGTGCCCTGGCTGTGTGGTTAAAAGATTCTTGTGGTCAACTCATTTATTTTTGTTCCTACCTGAAGATAGAAAGGACAGTTTCTGTTATGCCACTCTGACATATGGCTCATGGGTTTCCTAAGACTTTCTGCACAAGCTTTTATCCTAGTTTCTTGAGTGATGGCCTAGATCCTCCTCTTGAGCAACATTTAATCACACATTGAACTTACACAGGATTGGACCAAGTTTTACTCACTGTTTTCCCTGCTATGGGGGGCATTTGTCCATTTTCTAGCCCCAAGGATTTTCGTTATTTTCTGGGGACCAGAGTTGCACTGAAGCTTGTACTTTTTATATAATAAATAGTTTTCCCACAATGCTGTAGGAAAATCTTTTTAGGTTATCTATTGCATAAGTAGGACTATATAATTTTTAATTACATAGAGGAGATTGGGGATTTAGCTTACTGGTTCTGGTGTTTGCCTCACAATGTAAGGTCATATATTCAATTACCATGACAAAAAATTAAATATAGTTATGATTGTAGTAACATATTTCATATCTTATAAATTACACACAAAGCAAGAAAATTTATTTTAAATTAATATTTTATTTTTAATGCAAAAACTGTTTTTGCTTTCCTTAAAATAATTTTAATTATATATAACTGTTGAATGTGATTAGTTATACTTTAAACTTTAAAAACACTGCTTTAAAAATCTTGCAAGTTACTATTTTAAAGGCATGCTTGTAAACCTAGTTTCTTTTGAGATGTTTATCATAGCAAGAGATGTTTTTAAGACTGATAGATCTTAGTGGAAAAAATAAACTTTTGTTTAAATTTGGTTTCTTCTCAAAAAAGTCTTCCAAAGGTAATTTTAAAAATTCAGTTATAAATATCTCCTTCCTCTTGTAGCAACAAGATCTTTATGCTAACTAACTATTCAATTCAGCTCAATAAGATATTTCATTTGGGGAGATTTTATATGAATAGCTTCAATTTGTATTTTCAATTTCAGTTATTCAGATATGAGAATTTTAATGGAAATATGTAGCTTTCATCTGTAAAAATGTGAAGGATTTCTCAACTTTCTCAATGCTCTCTATGTAGCACAAGTTTCCTACTCATTCTTAAAATATTTAAGATAGGGCCGGGGATATAGCTCAATGGTTCTGGCTCCTGTCTTGCAAGTGCAAGGACCTGGATTCGATCCCTGGTAAACACATACAATACTGGGTGTGGAGACTCATTCCCAGCAGCAACCAGTACCACATACCACAGTGCCGGGCGTGGTGGCTCACGCCTGTAATCCCAGCACTCGGGAGGCAGAGGCAGGAGGATTGCTGTGATGTGAGTTTGAGGCTGAGCTCAGGGCCAGCCTCACTACAAAGTGAAATCCTGTCTCAAAAAACCTAAAAAAAAAATATATATATATATATATATATATATATATATATATATATATATAAAGATATTTATTAAGATAAATAAAGTATCATCTTTTGAAAGTATATTTTCTACTTTATCTTAATCAAGATATATCATATGCAGGTACAGATTATTACTGATGAATGTGATCATAATGTACACCTACAATGTACTAATAAACTAAATAAAGAAAACAAATGTATTTACTAGAATATATGCTCTTCGACAGCTAGTTCTTGTAATAAAAATTGTGGACTCTTGTCTTTTTTAAAAATAGAAATATTCAATGGCTACTTAAAAATTTTAAACATTCACAAATGTAGAGACAATAACATGCTACATAGTGTAGTAACAATTACCTAACTTAGTTTTATTTATAACTGCTTTATAAAATGAAGTAACTGAAAGTGAATTCAGGATAGGTTATCTATAAATAATGATGTACACTACTGAATAAATATTTTAATGTGACATAATAGCCACAATACCTAAAAATGATAAATTGAAAAATAATTTACTATACTGAGGTACATTCCACATAAAGCTAACATATTAACTTTCAATAAGCAATTGAATAAGGCTTTTTAAAAATATTGTCTAGAATCAATTTAATTCTTACAAAACAATTTCCAATAGTACAAAGAGTGTACTTATGTTCTAAAGCAAGTTACTTTTAATGTTAATATCTTATATAACCACAGGTCATTGATTAAAAATAATAGCTTATCATTGGTACAACTTATTAAATAATAAGTTTTTAATTCAGATTGTGCTATGTACTCTGTTGCTTTTATTTTTTACTATATCCTAATCTGAGATTCCACTTTATTTGCAATGACCAGTTGTCCTTATTTTCCTTGAATGTATGGATTATTCAATTTTTCATTATCATTATTGGCTGTGACAGTGTAGGAGAGGACAAACCAGTTACTCCATAGAGTTCCCCTCCATTTGTATTTTTTTCACCTTTTTCTCATGATTAGATTAAAGTTCAGGATTTGGATGAGTAATGTCATAGATGTCCCATGTTAGTCATGGTGATTCCTATTTAGCATACACTTTATATTACAGATGATGTTCATCTTTATCCTTTGTGTAAGGTGATTTCTTCCAAGTTCTTGCTCTGTCAAGTCATCGTGATGAATTTTGTTAAATGCATTTCTGGCAACCTTGGAGAAGATTTTTCCCCTGCTTTATTAAATGATGAATTATACTAATGGATTTCCTGATATTAAACTACCCTTTGCAACACCAGAATGAACTTCAGTGGATCATGATTCAAAGCTCTTTTTAAGTATTTTGCTCTGAGGTAACCAAAAAAAAAAAAATTTAGTACAATAGATTTTCAAGGTCAGTCTTCATCTAATTGGGTAGTATTATAATTCTATCATTTAAAATGATATGTTCTGGAAATTTACTTAAGAAATCACTACTTCAGAATATACAGTAAGCTGATGAATAATTTACAATTCTGTGATTCCCTGATCATTGTATAACTTTCTGCTCTCTGAAGTCAGCTTGACCTGTGATTCAAATCCAGGTGAGTGTGATCTGGAAGATTACATAGTAAATATCTGTGATGCTTACAACTAATCATTTCCCTCCTGCTCTTGTAGAACCCAAAACCCTTACTGAACATGGCTGTTTGGCATACTGCAACATACGGATTAATTCCTCATTACTTTCTCAGGCTCTTTCTCCCACTGGGACCAGACTCAGGCATCGAATACTCCCTGCTTTATTCATCTTTTCAAACTTCCCCCTTCTGAAATATTCAATCATATCATTCTTGTCATTAGTAAATTGACAGATTATCAAAATGTGTAGATTTTTTTTTTTTTCTGTTGCTGGCTCCCTCAGCAGACTATAACATCCTAGAAGGTCAGGCTTATGTTTTATTGGTAGCTTCAAAGTCAGACCCTTACATAAACCTATTGCAGAAAAGTAGGTATTTAATAAGAGTCTAGTGAGTAGAATTGAATCAAACTTGACACTTACTAAAGGTTGATGGATTTGATTTTATTTGATATGACACAGTTTTTATGAAACTACCAATTAACTAGGGGGAAAGAACCTCCTCAGATACAGAGTAGTTCTGGCTTTCTTTTCACTGAACATTTGACTTTAATTGACTAATTTAAAGCCTACTTTTGGTTGGTTGTTTGCTTCAGAAAAGGCAAGTCCCTTGACAGCCAAATTCCTTTTAATTTCATTTTCTGAGTCCAGAAGAAAAAAAAAAAAAAAAAAAAGGAAAGCTCTTTATTTATGAACTTTACAAAACATTCTTATAACATCTGATGCACAAATATTGATCCAGGAAGGTGTTACCCCCTGTGGTTACCTGATGCGTTTCCACTTTGAATTGCCAGGGAACTCACAGTGAAATGGGGGAGTAATGTCATGTTACACGTCCTTCTTCTGATATTGAGCTGAGAAATTCATATATTTTTTAAGCCCACAATATCATCTGTCGACAATTAATGTCAGAAAAATAAAAGGAAATTGTATATTTTAAGAAAAGTTTTGCCCTTTGTCTGAAAACGTTTTTAGTTGGCACAGAAAAAGTGAACTAATTAGTACATAAATAATTAATAAGACTGACAGTCTAATTGGAAATTTCTTAACAAAGAATTATTGTAGTGGTTGAAAGGCCCCTCATTCCCTCCCTACAACATGGTACATCTAGCTGAGAAATGATGTGTAATATTTATGTTTAGAAAAGAGCAGGAAGAATAGATTTAATTTTTTGCCCACTGTTGTCCATTTCACGACTTCCTGATCTTCACTCAGTCACAACAGAGCCCCCCCCCTGCATGGAGGTTGTCAAATCATCCCACACTTCTTTCCAGGTAAAAATCGTATTTTTTTTTTCATTTTTAAAGAGCTATGGAGTAAAAGCAACTTTCCAAGCAAATATATTGTAATTTTTCTTTTTAAAAAATTTCATTGGTATAATATGAATACACATCATCACATTCAACATTGAGAGTTTGTAGCAGAATACAACATGACTAGATTCTCATTTTCCCCTTTCCCCCACCCTGAAACCTCCATACACCCTATATATATAATCTTTGTTTCATTTTTTCTTTATTATTATCACATTCACTTTCCCCTTGTTATTACCCTTACACATTCTTGCTTTTTAAATATTTTCTATTTCAAAATATCAACTATACATACTACCACTCATTTACAATTTCATTTTCTCATACCAGAGAAAACATATGATATTTACACATCTGTGACCTATTTATTTCACTTATGAGGATGTCCTCAAGGTACATCTATTTGAGTATGAATGACTCAGTCTTATCATTTTCTATGGCAGAGTAATACTACATTCTATGAAAGAACCACATCTTTATCCAGTCTCCAGTTGCTGGACATTTAGGTTGTTTGCAAGATTTAGTAATCACAAACTGAGCTGCTATAAAAATGGGTGCACATACGTCTGTGTGATATGAATCTTTTAATTCTTTCAAGTATATACCTAGCAGAGCGATGGCTTGGTCAAATGTGAGCTCCAATCCTAGCTTTTTGAGGAATCTCCACACTGATTTACACAAAGGCTGTACAAGTCTACATTCCTACCAACAGTGGAGAAGGGTTCCTTTTTTCAGCAGCCTTGCCAACATTTGTTGCTGGCTAGTTCTTGTGCTTGTAGAGTCAGCATGGAGACAGCTGCAATTTTCAATAGAGGAATTTCATACTACAATGAGATAGGCTATCCAATGAAGTAATGTGACACAATAAAATATATCATTCTAAGTGTAACTTCTAAACTTCATTTGCAAAAAAAAAAAAAAAAAAAAACTGGAATGAATGAAATTAATCTAGTAGCTTAAAATAACATAACATGATGTGTACTCTACCAAATTTTACTTAATCAGTTTTTATTAATTAGTCAAGTAACTCTTACTTTACCTTAATTTAGGAATTGGCCAGTGATCATAAACTTTAGGGAACAGATTTTGGTTCAGTAAGAGAAAATACTAATTGTTATGCTTAAAAAATTGTAGGCTTGCTATAAAAAAACTAAAGTCCATTCATTTGAGGGGAAAAAATAAAACAGCTTGAGAAATTATCTCAGAATTCAGCAGTGAAGAAGTATTTCACTAGAGCTGTGACTCTCCAACTCTACTTCAAACCCACTTAAATCAATCTCTACTGTTATTGAAGACTAAATAATTTTGGTTTATGTGATTTCATATCAGGAAATTAAATGGACAATTTTTAAACTTTAAAATTATTTATTTACTTATATATGATGATATAAACTTTTAGAAAAAAATATATTTTACCAAAAAAATTAGTGAGAATAACACTGCTTCACATTGTTTCTTACAAGTCACCATAATACAACACAACAGAAGTCAGCTGAATGGCTATGCCTATTTCTATATCCAATCTACTATGGCAGCATGCATGTTGCCTCTGGAAATCTCCACAGCATACTTGTAATAAAGTGAAAGGAAAATAAAATTTCCTGGTGTTGTTGTAAAAGTCTCTTCGGCTGACAAACCTCAGAAAAGAACAGTGTGCTCCTCAGGGTGCTGAGAGCACTGTACTGGAAAGTCTCAAAAGTCTGCAAAGACATTGATTCTATACCAAACACTCTTTGACTCCTATTCTGGATTAGGAACCAACCACATTATGGATGGTTATCGGGTTGCTTTTTAAAAACATTTAAACATAAGATGTATAATTTCTCCTGGTTTTTTTTTTTTTCTATTCTCGGTTTTTATCATCTCTGAACTTGATCATGAAAAGAAATCTATATATGTGTATATGAGATGTGTACTCATTTTAAGGTAGTAGATTATGTCATAGAAATACTTCAGTTATATTTATTTCTCCAAAAATTCATTAGGAATATGACTTTAGAATGTTCAGTTATAGCTGGAGAATGGAGATAGAAAAAATAATAATGAAGGACAATTTCATTGGTTCATATTATTTCTCTGCCTCTCTTAATATGTAATAATCACTTTGTAATTTCTTTGCTGGGCTTACTGCTCATACTTGAATCTTAGAACTTTTTTTTCCAATTGCCTAACAAATAGGCATTATGCGTTTAACATTAGACCTAACTATAGATTCAAATCTCAAAGGTTTACTTGTTATAAGATACATCAAGACAATATCAATTATATTAGCATATCAATTTATCAATAAAAGTACATGTGTCCTAAAAGGGAGCCCCTTTCATAAAGATAATTTTTTTCTATTTTGCATATGATTGTTATATTAAGTATATGTCACAGAGAAAATTTTTTTGAGACAGGATATTGCTTTGTAGTTCAGGCTGGCCCTGAGCTCACTATGTAGCCTAGGCGAGCCTGGAACTCACAGGAGTCCTCCTGCCTCTGCCTCTTTAGTGCTGGGATTACAGGTGTGAGCCACCTCACCCAGCATTGTATTATGTGGTACTGATTTCTGGTCGGTCTGAGTCATCACACCCAGCATTGCTATATGTGGTTACCTTGGATCAAACCCTGGCCATTGTGCTTGCAAGGCAGGGGCCAGAACCACTGAGCTAAATCCTCATCCCAGAAAATAATTGTTGACTTTGTATTTGGTGAATGAATGTATGAATGAACTGTGATTTAGTCAACATATTCATTTCTCAAGTATAATTGCTAATTTTTCAAATTACTTCCTGGAATTTTCTAAATATAAATACTATGGCTAATGTCACAAAACATATCCTAATAGCACCTTAGAATAAAAGAAGTTAAAGGATACCTATTTTCTCAGTTCAAAATTATTCATATAGTAATCCTGGCAATCATACATTTTCCTGCTGAAAATTGAAGGAGAAACTCATTCCTCATAGAGCAGCTCATTCCATCGGATCAAATGGTCTTTCTGACGTTGAGAATGTATCTCATAGGTTTTCTAGTGCCTAAGATTTAAGTCCCTGTGTTTTCAGCCCTTTGTAATTCTTAAGTAGCTAAAAGCATTATGAGCACGACCCCCGTGCATGCACGGACAATCCTGAATCTATAAAAGTGATTACTACTTGGTTACTTCTGATCTGTCTATATCACCTTTCTGTAGCCACAGCTGAGGCTGGGAAGCTATTTATGCTTTGCAGAGGATGCTCACTTTATGCTCTGCCCTGTGGCCAGAGCTGCATACCTGACATGTTTTGTTTAGATTCCGGCCCTTGGCAACCATTCAGGTGGGAAAGCTGGATTCAGGAAGAAGAATGTGAAGGAATCAAAATCAACCTACAAGTGTTAGAGATAGGTGTAGCAGATCAGCAAAGGTGTAGTTTTTGTCCTGAACCATTTGCTGCAAGAGAGAGATATGCAAGGCCAATTTTTTTTTAAATTACATAAAAGTTCAGATAAACTCAATTTTCTAAAAAAATATTACAACATTTATTAGCAAAATGAACAAAAAGATAAGATTTATTTCTGTTGAGTAGGATGTTAAGGAAAAAATTATGAATTTTAGGAATTGCTGAGAGATGAATACAAAGAGAGCAATGACGTTGATTAAAATAGACATTTTTTCACTATCCAGTTAATAAATTCAATGTCTTTTTATCATTTTTCATTTAGTGGATTATGATAGGCTTTTGGCTTTCACTTTCTTGACATTTCTTGAAATATTTCGTTCATTTGGACTCCCTTGTGGTATTATTCTTTTTCTCTTTATTTTTTAATAATAGATATAATTCCCAACTCTTTCACTTTCTTAGACAAAAGAATTATCTGTCTAAAGAAGTCTCAAAAACTGATCACAACACTTGCACATGTTAATGTATTTTAGGAATATCAATAAAATTTTTGAGATTATTTTTTTCAGACTTATGAAATAAAAATGTTTCTAAATAATTTGTAGAATTTTTTATAAAGTGTAAAAATCACATGTTAATATATACAATGGCCTCTATGAACGGGTGAGACTCCATTCATGAAATAAATCACACAGGACTCTTGAGACTGCCTCATCTCACACTGCATAGTTGCTTTATGTTCCTCAATATTTGGGGGAAAGATTCATCTATGTCCTCAGGGATGTCATACACACATGTCTGGCATTTCTCATATGTACACAGCATGGTAGCATCAATATTTACTATGGTTTCAAAGTGGATCGAAGTTGGAGCTTCCAATATTTCCCATGGCTTTCTCATTACAGTCTTAGTCAATCATGCATAATGAGGATGCTATAAATGATTGAAGACTAAGTTCATTTTATTTGGGGGAGCAGGTGAAGCTTTCACATCACTGAAATCCATTGTTTACACTTGTCTCAATGGCATCTTATTTTACCAAATATATTTTCTAATTCTCCTTAATTCAATTAGATGAATCAGCTGCTACTGAACAGGAGAGAATCAGAAAGTCATGAAAAGTTTGTTTAGAGTGTTTTGTACATTCCTAGGGCTCATATCTCTCTTAATGATTAATAGTCATAGGCCTGTACTGTGCACTTTCAGTAAAAATAACAACAAAAGGAAACAATAATAAAAAGTTGCTCAAGAGTTCACTTAGCTAATTGAGACTGAGTTCATGGCTAGGGAGATATCGAAATGCCTGGCACCAGAAGACTCATTTGTTCATGTATAACTCTATCCAGCAACATTCATTTGACACATTTTGTAGATACAACTTCAACAAAATGACTAGCATATTTCCTCAATCTCTGTTTAGACCAACTAACTTTCCCTTTGAGATAACATGGAATTTAATATGTATTAATACATTATAAGATTATAATGTATTATAATGTATACATGTAATGTATACATGTAATGTATATTATAATGTATAAGACCCTCAGTGTCTTAAAATAATTATTGTGAGTTTTTTAAAAAGTGAAGTTCATGAAATATTTCAATCACTAGTCTAGAAACAGGATAATTCACATTTAAACAAGAAATATTACTGTTTTAAATTATTGTAGTTAGACTTTAATGTTGTCAGATATGAGAAACCCATTTTTCTCTCATAAAGCAAACAGGTAATAATTATTGTCTTTTTATTTTAAACACTAGTTTTTCATTACAAAATATGTCATTTTAGGTACACAATGGAGCTCTTAGCATACTGCTTGATAATGAACTAATCAATGGACTGGATGTACTAAAGAGTGTGATTTTCAGCATCAAAGAACTGTTTTAATATTCTTCATAGATTTTTCTTAAGACATAAAAGTACCATAACTCCAATATAATAAAAGAATTATTCCCAGAGAGTTGTTGAGGCTGACTGTGGTGTTGTTATGAAAATTCATTATTATTCTGGAGCCAAATATATTTGGGATCACTGTATGTCTACTCAGCGCATCATGAATGGGAAATTTAGCCAATCTATAGTTTATTTGATCAAGCCAGACAACTAATCTAGAAATGCAGGGGTTTTAGTGCCTCATTTCGCTTGACTGTTTCCACTGATCCTATTACGGGAGCCCTGCCAAGTCTGGACTTCATTTTGGGCTACAGAGAGAGCCCGAAGAAAAATGTAGGGGAGTTATTGTGTTGTGAGTTTTTAATCTTTTAAGTTTTCCACTGAAACTTGTTTCATTAAATGGAAGAAACCTGTCAGAGAATTGCCTCTGTAGTTTGTGTTATTCTCTGCGATTTGGTGATCTGTTTTATGTATAAAACTCCCTCCTTGACGGTTTATTGTGCTTTCCAGCCCATAAGCTTTTCTGGTTATGTTTTGAATTTGTGATGACATTGTTTTGGTTTAATTTGACATCTAATGTATGTTTTAGATTAGTTTGATTCTCATTTAAAGTAATATTTAATAATAGCTTGAAAATTTGAAAGTTCTCCCAACACTCATATGTAGAATAGTTACTAGAGATGCCAATTTATGCCACAGAAACACTATTTATGCCTTCAGTATCTGCTAATTTGTTCTTTAAAAAAATGAATATTTTGACTGGAGGGAGAATCTGTCCTTTTCCTTAGTGAAAACTATTTTCAAAATTTACCTTTGATCAGAATCACAAATACTTTTTAAAATGGATCAGTTTTTGTATGATAATATATTTCTCAGGAATATAAACGTGATGTTCCATTTTGTGACATTTTCTTTCAGGAGTAGAACATTATGGGGTGGCAAGTGAAATTTTTTTAGTTTTTCAGATCTTTTAAATTCACTTGCTTTCTGTTGTTGAAGATTTAGTTATAACCAGTTTTGCCTTTGGGGGTAACTTTTCTCCTTTGGCACATATTCTGGGTCTTTTATTATAAGCATACAGGTTTCATTTAAAAGAAGCTTAAAAATTAATAATAGTTTAAGTAGTTCTTTTGCAGTCCTTAACTCCAGTTGATAAAGTAAACTAGGATGTAGGGGCTGACATGGGATGATTCATTCAAGGTCACAGAGGGAACCAAGAATAGGATTTGTGTGTTCTTAGGAGTCTACTAATCTCAATGAGCCCGCTTAATAGCTATGATTGATGGATCGCACTTATTAAACACTTTTTGTCTGCAGCAAACTGTCCCAGAACTTGGACTTTAGAATGAAATACAATGGCCTTTACATGTGCTATTTTCAATCAATTTTTAGCCAATGGATAAATAAAGATAAACAGAGGTGACTTTTCAAGTTCAAAATATAGACAAAAGTTTCCTAAGGTGTGAGACACTGTGCTGAAGATTGAGGAAAGAGATATAGTTGATTTCTATCCTTGAAGACTGATCAAAGAGACAAGAACTAAGTGAATTGAAGGAAACAAGATAATTGACAAGAGAAAATAAATTGCAACTAAGAAAGAAATGGGAAAGACCTCTGAGTGTAGCACTTCACCAATACAAAATGAAAAGTCTACTTTATCTTGATGGTAATTTACTAAAGATAGGACCAAGGAGCAGGGGCAGGGGAGTTAGCTCAGTGGTTCTGGTGCCTGTCTTGCAAGCGCAAGGACCCGGGTTCGATCCCAGTATCCACATACCATACTGGGTGTGGAGACTTACGCCCAATAGCAATCAGTACCACATACCACAGTGCAGAGCGTGGTGACTCACGCCTGTAATCCCAGCACTTGGGAGGCAGAGGCAGGAGGATTGCTATAATATGAGTTTGAGGCTGAGCTCAGGGCCAGCCTGAACCACAAAGTGAGACCCTCTCTCAACGCCCCTCCCCCCGAAAATAATAATAAAATAAAATAAAGAATGTTCCATCTTCTGTGGGACCCGAAAGATACAGAGCTATCCTGGCTGTCCCCAGAGACATTTCCAAACAAATTTAACCATCTCAAATATGAAAATATTCTCCAGAAAATACACCCAAGATAAAAGCGAGTGACTGTAATATCACACATTCTTGCCAAGGACTCGCTCTTCTCACGTTGAAAAAAAAAAAAAAAAACTCACAAGAGTTTTTGCTTTATTCCCCCAAATTCTTTGTGTTCATTTCCAAATGCCCAAGATTAGACTTTTATAACAAATGTCTAGTAACAATCAGGAAACATTTGATAATTAAACCAAAATACCTCCCCAAAGGCTTTAGCTTTAAGGATTTTTTAAAATAAACTCTAAGAAATGTGAAATTAAAATTTTGAAGTGCAGAGTGGTGTATCTCACTAAATTACCATTTGACTAGATAAAAATATTTCACTGTTAGAGTTTTTCAATTTGACCTTTATGCTTCCTGAGTTCTAGGCACATTCATCTCCGAGTGTTCCTAACCATTTCTGCCCTTTCCTTTTGGCCGGCCCTGAGGAAAGCTGAGTTTGGTGCCTTTACCTGCATTCAAACCCAGCTTTGATATGAATAACACATGTGTAAATACCGAATTGTTTCTCTAGTGTGAGAAACTGAAATTGTAAATGAAGACTATAAGGTGGAATACATGTTGTAAAATAGGACGAAAATGTTTAAAGGGCAAGAGAACTAGGGAGAGAAGGCCTAGGAAAGGGAGGAAGGGAAAGAAAAAGTGGAAGATAAGGAAAAATGGAAACAAAGCTTATCCCTATAGGGGGAAATGGAGGTTATGGGAATAGGAAAAAAATAAGAATCAAGATAAATCATGTAGAGGTGCAAATTCTCACTGATTAATGTGATCATAAATTCTACCTAAAATGTACAATAAATCCAATAAATTCAAGAAAAACCTGTGATCTCTGGCATATCAATCTTATTCCCCCTTAAAGATGATCTCTTTATTCATAAAATGTGGATGTAGCCATTATCTTATAGGGTCATTGTTGACTAAATGAGACACCTTAAGAAAAGCACAGGGAGGAGGCCTGACCACTCCAACAACTTCCTCTGTTCTGTGCTCAGCCTACAATGCTGTTAACATGAATGTACTCAAGTAGTCTGCAATGGTGTTAATGTAAGCGTACTCAGGTTAGCCAGGTCAGCAGTCATCTAATGAAAATGATATTTCACAGTGTTCAAGAGAAATGGCACAAAATAAATGTTTAAGAAATATTTAAATGAATAAATAACTGGATGTGTAGAAAAAATCAACAAAGCCATCTCTTTGGTCTATAGTGACAAGGAAAATAATTTCAATCAAACTACAAAACTAAATAGGTTGGCATAAAATTTCCAAAGACTGCAAAATGAATAGATTATTTGTGATTTTACCATCCAGAGATGCAAGTCAAGAAAGGTGGGCAAATTTGTGTCCAATCAAATTGCAGACTAATATACAACATTTTTCTTTTATATATATAATTTATTGCTTACTTTATTTTTAAAAAAAAAATTTAATATTTATTGGTACATTACATAAATGCATCATGATTACACTCCATAATGGGGATTTGTACCAGTATAAAACACAACTTAATTCTCATTTTTTCCCATAGCCCTACCCACGCTACCGCCCCCCAATATACATAAAATTTGTTTCCTTACTTTTTTGTTACAATCTCATCATTTTTCCACTTTCACCCTATTTTATGTTGAGCATTTTCGATTTCACAATATATAACGTACAATGCTAGGACTCATTTACATTTTTATTTTCTCATACCAGAGAAAAGATGCGATATGTACCTATCTGTGCCCTATTTATTTCACTTATGAGGATATCCTCAAGGTATGTCCATTTAAATAGAAATGATTCAAACTTATCATTTTTTATGGCAGAGTAATACTCTATTCTGTAGAAGAACCAGAGCTTTTTTATCCAGTCTCCAGTTGATGGACACTTGGGTTGTTTCCAAGATGGAGCAATCACAAATTGGGTTGTTATAAACATGGGGACACATATGTCACTGTGATATGAGTCCTTTAATTCTTGTGTGTATATACCTAGCAGGGCAATGGCCAGGTCAAATGGGACCTCCAATCCTAGCTTTTTGAGGAATCTCCAAACTGATCTCCACAGGGATTGTATGAGTCTACAGTCCCACCAACAGTGGAGAAGGGTTCCTTCTTCTCCACAGCCTCACCAACATTTGCCGTTGGCTGAATCTGAAATGGCAGCCATTCTATGTGGAGTGAGATGAAATCTCAATGTTGTTTTCATCTGAATCTCTCGAATGACTAATGATGTTGAGCATTTCTTCATATACTTCTTAGCTGCTCTTACTTCTTCCTCTGAAAAATATCTGTTCATTTCAAATGCCCATTTTTGAATTGGGTCATTAAATTTGGGTGGGCTGATTTTTTGAGCTCTTTATATATTCTAGATAGTAGCCCTTTGTCTGAGGAACAGCTGGTAAAGATTTTTTCCCACATTGTTGGTTGCCTTTTTGCACTGTTGGTGGTTTCCTTTGCTGTGCAGAAGCTTTTTAAAAGAATGAGGCCCCATTTGTTGATTTCCTCAGCCAATTCCTGTGCTATAGAAGTTTTGTTTATGAAGTCTTTCCCTAAGCCAGTGTCTTAGAGAGTTTTACCTAACCTGTTTTGCAGTAGGTTTAGAGTGTCTGTTTTAATATTTAGGTTTCTTATCCACTTTGATTTTAGCTTGGTACACGGTGAAAGAGTTAGATCTAGTTTTAGTCTTTGGCAAGTTAAAGCCCAGTTTTTCCAGCACCATTTGTTAAAGAGGCTATCTTTCCTCCATTGAGGATTTTTGTCTCCTTTGTCAAAGATGAGGTGGCTCAGTGTATCTGGAGTAGTTTCTGGATCTTCTAGTCTACTCCCTTGATCCTCGGGTGTGTTACTTTGCCAGTACCATGCAGTTTTTATCACGGTGGCTTTGTAGTATAGTTTCATGTTCGGAGCTGTAATATACAACATTTTTCTACAACAACTATTGTTCATGTGATATGAAATAAAATTCTCATTTCATTGGTGTTTCTTTGAAATTCCCAATTATCTGCTTAGTCATCACTTTTAAAAGACCAGTTAGGAAAAATATATTCAATTTTTTTCTAGGTTTCTACCAGAGGCCAACATGGTAATGGCCATTTCATAGGATTATCTTCTTGATAGATTACAAGTTCTAAACTTGACATAAATCCAACAACGCTTGGTATGAGAATAACAATCTCAAATTGTCAGATAGAGGGGAAAAGATTCAGAGAGGTCAGTCTCACTTTTAAGAGACAGAACTGAGAAACAAATCCACATTGTCCAATTCTGTATCTCATGCACTTAAAATTATACTCTATTGATTTCATAATCAAGAAAGACAAGGTGGTAGAGTTTTAATTTCTAAGATTTGTTTCATTTGAATAAAAACCTCTCTTTGACAACACTGAAACTATGGGAACTCATTCTAATTGCAGGGGATTATTGCTATCAACTTTTCAAATTAGAGCTCTTATCATAAAAATGACTATATTATATATGAGATAGTGTTTAACTGGCTTTATTAACTTAAAGGCCAAGGGGATAACTTAATGTCACTTATTTCTCAAACAACTGTAAGAAAAAGAAAATCTATTTCAAATTCAAATCCAAATGAATCACAGAAGGCTAAATTGCTATAAAATATATCAGCTATTCTATTTTGAATGAGACTATTCTAAGAAAAAACTGTTTTAAAAGCATCAGTTTCATACCTAACTTTCTATGATATTTTATTTTTTCTGTGGTTAGAGTATACTTAAGAAAGAGAGCAGATAATTCATAAATTGTCAAGTGACCAAGTAGTCTTTTTTTTTTTTTTTTTGTATTCAATCATTTAGTATCTTCTAGAAAAGGCACAATATCACCATGTGGCAAAATTGATCTTTTACAAACTTCAGCATCACACTTAAAATGAGCTGAACTACAATGTAAGTGTTTTCATGCCTCACAATAGACAGTTCTGTGTCTTATCTCAAAACTCAATTACATAGAGACATTTACTGGACTGACTGGGGAAGACAACAGATTGTAAAGGTTTTCCTGGCTGAGAAAGAACGGATGGCAATTGTGTTATGATGCTAAGAGTGAACAATAATGATCATAATAGCAGCTTCGATATTCTGGAAGATGAAAACCTAATGGATTGATTTGAGCACGTTAGTAAAATTTTATATGAATTAGTAATTTCCTGCAACTCAGCTAATGGAGGTGACATTTGGATCTAGTACATTTTAAATGCCAACTTGTGCATTCCTTGTACACATAGAACCATGTAGAAAGTCATTATTAAGTAAATACAATAATTTAAAAATTAATTTGTTGTACTTTTATTTTTCTACAAAAGCGATTTCTCACTGTATGTTGCAATGAGTTCTTTTTTTACACAAACTGTGTTTTGAATGTTTTACTCCTTTTTGTGACAGAAAAGCCCCATTTTGACTTGTTTTGTCTTGTTTTGTCTCTGAAGTTTACACATGCTGAACATCTGGATGTTGTAGCATCAAAGGCAGGAGACCCAGAGAGCCAATAGACATGATTTTCGCTGGTAACTAAATGAGATGCATGATTGCTTTTTATCAAGCTTCTTAACTCGGTGAGTAGACTCCGTCTCTGATCAATAAATAACAAATCATCTGTTTCATGAATCAGACCTGTCAAAGCAAAGCAGTGTTGCATGCTGGGTTCTCACTCCTGTGCTTGTTCAGTCCTGGTAGCATCTGGTTAATAAAAAGCCTTCTGAGGCTCTTGACAGTTGTTTGGATATTCCATTTCAGCACTACACAAGTTTACTGGTCATTTAGATTTCCTAGCATGCCCCCCTCCTTGGTTTCTTCTTCTTCTGTGTCTCTGAGCCAAGCTTTGCATTTCATGTGAGAAGAAAAAAACGTTGAGTACATAAAAGGAATGTGCATAAATGGATAATCAGTTGCCTGTTTGATTCTCTTTTAGTTAAACCTTAATTAGAGTCACTGTTTCTTCCACCTGTATGCAGTGTGCGACTACTGAAATTATTAAGGTGAATCAAATGACAATAACTCCTAAATCCTTCTCAACTTGTTCTTTCTCCCCCTTATGTCTTTGCAAATAATAATAATAGAGGTGACGGCCACCATGCATGAGTACCCTTTCCTGCAACCATTGTTGTATCCCTACACTGCTTTGAGGGGTTAGGAACACTGCTCAAAGGGAGAGAACTTCCCCAGGATTCTCAAGGCACTATAGTCAATTATTAGCACTGCAAAATAAGTAAGTAAATAAATTTAACTGTTAAATTGTACAAAATCTTTTGGCATATCTGCATTTGAAAGATAAAAGCCAGACATTAAATTGTCTGTTCATTTCAATGATAAAGCATCAAGGCTTAATCAAATTTTAGACCCTGCACTCTGAATCACTGTGTTTACACATCTACTTTTTCTGTCTACAATAAGTTCCTGACTTATGAACATGAACATTTTGAGCTTTCACAGATATGAAAGGACCTTGTGTTATGAACATCTGTAGATGAGAACATATTGCAGAAGCAGCTCCTGTGTCTGCCGACGCTGTCCTGGCTGTGCTGCTGTGTCACTGTACAGTGTGATAGTGCTCAGTTGTACAGGGCTCAGTCAGAGCCCAGGGTCCTACAGGCCAGTTATACTCTACTATATCACCATTTTATGATCATTATACAAGTGAAAGTTGACCTACAGTATTTTCATTAGTTTTTTTTTAATATTTCATTTTGTATTTTTGTGCCAATGTCATATAAGACTCACTTTGTTGGATTCTCAAATGACCCTGACTTAAATGCTCTCCCTGAATTGAACTCGGTCATAAATCTGTACTCTATGCTCAGAGCACTCTTCCCTTGAATCTTTTCCAGTCCAAACCCAGTAATTCCTCCAATGGCCAATTAATTTCTCTATGACTGAATCCACTTTTTCTAAGTTATTGCAATTCCTTCAGCCATTAGCAGTATGATACAACCTCAGCTGTATCTTATTTACTTTTGCGTTGCTCTCTAGTTCATGCTTATTCAGATTTTGCTTTACTATAAGGTAAACTCCTTTTAGGCAAGACTGAATTTAGCAACTTCTTCAGTAAAACTGCAGCATCTTATAAGAGCAGTTCACCGGATTTATGATTAATCAGAGTTTACGTGACTTTTGCATTAATTATTGTTGCTCTGAAAGATCCTGGATATTCTAAATCTTTAGTGTTGTATATACTGTGGTTTCTGAAATACATAGTGTATTTTACTCCATATGTTAGTCTTTTCAAGCTTTTCTAAATCAGAGGTGTATTCATGAGTTATTAAATAAAACCATTTCACAATGTTGATTTAGTGATTAAGAATAGAATTAGATGAACCTATATCAGTAATTTCCACTATTGCACTGAATATTACTCTCTGAGCTGCTATTTTTTTCTTTCTACTCTTCTGCAATTCATTATGCCTTTCTAAGTTTCATTTTCAAACATTTGTGTTCAAAGTTGAATAACTTGTTTCTTTGCCTTGTTTATTCTGGATCAAAAGTAAATATCTTGCAAATATACCAAAAAGAAATGGAATTATTTCATTTTGTCTAAGGTGTATCTTTTGATTTTTTCTTCCTTTTTCTGCTGTACCTGTACTCATTTCTGTTCCCATGCTTCACTTCATACCTCCCCAAAATTCTTCCTTAAAATACTTCCAAGAATTCGGCTGTAAGCGGGAGTTACCATTTAGCATTTACATATATATTGTGCATAAGTAATAGAGCGGCAGACAGGATCAGAGGCTTAGGTCCAGCAAGTCCCCCAGCTGTGTGACTTGGCACATTCTGTTACCTTGTTTTGCCTTTCTTCTAAAGTGTGCATTGAAATACTCACCCAAAAGAATTGTGCTGAGATGTAAGTATGGTATTTTTAAAGAGTTTTCTACTAGAACCTGACACATTGTAAGAGCTATGCCACTGTTTGCTAAATGAATAAGTAATGTCACCTTGTGTTGGGAGTTTATTTGAAGCCTTCTCTGTGCTGATACACTAAGCCTCTACAGAGTGATTATATCACTTTATATTTATTTCATAGTAAATGAAAAAGAATAAACCCCCATGAAGACTTCGGGGGAAAAATCTGATTTGTCCCTGACATTCTTTCACTCTGATACTATTCCTATCCACTTAATCAGCTGTTTTCTTAGGATTATGGGGGGAAAAAATCTTCCCTTGATAGTTTTATTCAGTCTTTTACATCAAGATGAGAATTTAAGTTACATACACCCACGTTCGGATACTTATGAGGATTTATTGTCTATGTGTCTTGTTTTCCCCAATGTCCTTTTGCCTACGGGGTTCAGATGGCTTTGGGATTAAACCCAGTTGCAGGCACTCTGGCAAGAGCTAATTGTGCTTGGTACCTGCTTCTTACCTTGTTGGATTTCTGCTTTTGGCATTATCTGGTTGTCTTCTTTTCTGTGAATTTAATTCATCTTTGTAGACAACACATTACAACTGTTTCCTGCTACTTATTATATTCTTTAAACTTAATTTACTTCTTATTAAATTTGACTCCTGCCTCATTTATTCCATTCACTGGCTTTCCGTGTAAGAAGTCAACTTAAAGAAACATCACCTTCACCTGCTTAACTAACTGATAGGTTCCTTCTCAGTCATAGGAGGTACCTGCTATTTTCTTTTTAAATTTGGAAACTTCAGAGTTAAAGCTGGTCCCAAAAGGCATTCACAGAGCAGCTGCACACAAACGACTCATGGCAGGGGCATAAATATGCGCTGTCTTCATCCAGCTCAGTGTGCCAGAGCCTATTTCTCTTATCACTCATAGTGATGCTTTTCTACCAAGCCAATTTGTTCAGTATATCTTCATTCAGTCAGAGACAGAAATTTCCTCCTCAGTAGTCTGGGTCAATGTTTTTCAAGAGAATCCTTGATTTTTTTATTCACCTCAAATAGGTTATATATTTTACCTACATGTGAAAATTGTAAAATCTCTCATCCCTGTGAGTTAGAAACACAGCCATTATTACCACACTATAATTTTTCAGCCATGCGATACTGATGTTTTTAAATAAACTTATGAATATTTAGAAATTATGTTAAAGTCTAGAATCTAGTAATGATCCTAGAGCTGGCATTGTGTTCTGCAAAAAAGAATATAATCAAGCCAAGGTATTAAATCAGCAGTCAAAGACAAATAGTAAAGTGATTACTGAACATATCATACCTTTAAGCTTTTATGAATGGTATGTTTAGCCTTAAACCTTGAGTCTCCTTTTTCTAGCATTTTAAATTTCCCTGGACAACCTTATTTTTTGTCCACATCTAACATACTCTATGTTTGGCTGATTTCTTTCATGTTATCATGGTACAGAACTTCAAAACTCTAAAAAAATTCAGAATAAGTTAATAAGCACTGAGGTGCCACTGCTAAGCTTGGTAAAATTTATCATATTTGCTGTAGATCTTTTAAGAGAGCAAAAAATTACAAATACATTTTAAATTTACTAAGTATTTGTAAATAATCCCAGTTCTCCTATTTTCTCCCACACACCCATTACCTGAACTCAGTGTATTTTATCTCCATATGTGTTTAGTCACATTACCATATTTCTATGTGGCTGCAACAACTCTTATATTCAGTATATAGAAGATTCATGGTATATTATTATTGATCAGGTGTTCTCAAACTGAAATAAATTGTGTAATAGTAAGTGCATTATTTTACATATTTTTATTATGCAACCTTTCTTCTGTGATCTTTATCTATGTGGACATGAGCAGCTCACATTTGTGCATTCCAACTGTTTTTATGATATTTAACCACAGTTATTGTTCTTTGTTTCTTAGGGCTATATGTTGGCAGGAAACTGTGGTAACACAAGTGTGTAGAGAGAAGGGGTGTAACACTCTGTGGAACTATGTGTATCCCCCTGTAGTTATTACATGATCTCCAAGTTGCTTATAAAAGTGATATAATGTAAATCATGCCAACAGTAATTATAGTGAATTGTGCAGGGAATGGCAATAAGAAAAAGTCTATACATACTCAGTACAAAGAGAAGGATTTTCTTTACCTTTTTCATTCTGTAGTTGGCTAGATGGGAAATCTGTGAATACAACGTTCGGACAGAATATGAATTTGTCACTGTTCATGTATTCATTTTCCTATTCTGGAACAATTGTTCTTGATTGTGGCTTCTATAGATCACATCATGATGAATGTCTTTGTTTTTCCTTGTAGAAATCTACACTGTTGTTTTTCTAATTGTGGTCTCATTGAGTTGAGCATGTACAGCAGTTGCCCTAATTCCTAGTTTCATCTTCCTCCATTTCAGTCACTCATGGGTAACTGTGTTCTGAAATAACCATGCAAAAATTTTTTCCAAATAAACTACACATAGAGCTTAAAATTGTATAGTGCTGTCAGCCACATGGTGAAATTTCTCTCCATGCCACTCAATCTCATTCAGGTCGAGTCTTCTTTGTCCAACATATTCATACTGTGTACCCTCTCTGTTGCCCACCTTCATAGTCACAGTCCTGAGATCACCTGAGATGGCCTCCTTCTCAACTGTTGTCTGAAGAGAAACAGTAACTCCTGAAGTTTATTGCAATGTTATGGCATTAACCTCATCACTTGCCATCAGAGTTACCATCTTCTCTCACTACAGGAAGTGGGCTGAGCATAGTAGAGTGGAACTTTGAGGAGGATCGTATTCACAGAACTTTTATAACCTGTCATATATCATTACAGTTGTTCTCTTTTATCACTTTTTATTTTGTCACATTTTTACTCTGCTTAATTTGCAAAGAAAACTTTATCACAGGTATGTACATATGAAAGAGTATTATCCACAATTTCAGTCACCCACTGAAGGTTTTAAAATTTAATTATTTGAGGTATAAAATTCAACAATGACACTATATTTTCAGTTATGCCATCATAACAATTTGATTGTCATTTTTGTCACTTCAGAAATAAATTCCATACCTATTAGAACTCCACCCTCTACAATCCTTCAATCCCAAATAAGTGTTAAACTCGAAATTTTTATCTCTATAAATATACCCATTCTGAACAGTTCAATACTGGATTCTTTCAGTTGGCTTATGTTCCAAGTTTTCCCATGTTACAGAATATTCCAGAACTCCATTTTTCTTTATTGACAAATACTCTTCCAACATGTCGATATGCCACAGTTTGTTTGTCCATACACTGCTGTTGGACTTTGAGTTACCCACGCCACACTTTTTTTTTTTTTTTGTACTAGGGGTATTAGGGATTGAACTTGAGACCTTGTGTTTATAAGGCAGGCACTGGAACTTCTGAGCTAAAGCCCTGGCCCTGTTTTCAATTTTGTGTTGTAAATTGCTGCTACAGATATTGTATGTAAGTGTTTTGGGTTATGCAATGCTTCTATCACTCGTGTATATTCCTAGCAGAGAATTTTCAGGTCACATAGGAACATTATGTTTAACATTTTGAGAGGCTTCTGGCCTCTCTTCCAATGTGGCTGCATTATTCAATAGTCCTATGAGCAATATGCTGTTTTAGGATACCAGCTTCTCTGTATCCATATTGACATATTTCATTGCAGCTTTTTTAATAGCTGTGTAAAGTCTTGTCATTTCCTTGGCTCATTTTACAATGAATGATGGTATTGAGATTTTTAAATATATCATTGGCAGTTTCTATGTTTTTGAAAAACTTCTCACATATTGTTCTTCCACTGATTGAATTGTTTTTCTTCCTACTACTAAGCTTTTATGATTGGCAAAGTATTTTATGTAGTTTCAACACACACTGATTATTGAACATATAACATATAACTCATGCTGAGGGTTGCTTTTGTATTTTTTTGATTAAAGTGTCCTTTAAACCTCTCAATTATTTAATTTGATAAAACCTCTATTTATCTACTTTGTTTTATTCCTTATGCTTTTGATGTCCTACCTAAGAAGCTACCATTTAACCTAGGGTCATGGAGATTTCCTCCTGTTTAAAGATTTACAGAAAATCTTTTTTTTTGTTTTGTTTTGGTTTTTTTTGAGACAAGGTCTTGCTTTGTAGTTCAGGCTGTCCCTGCACTCAGCCTCAAACTCACATCACAGCAATCCTCCTGCCTCTGCCTCCTGAGTGCTGGGATTACAGGCATGAGCCACCACGCCTGGCACTGTGGTCTGTGGTACTGGTTGCTGCTGGGTTGAGTCTCCATGCCCAGTATGGTATGTGGTTACCGGGGATCCAACCCGGGCCCTTGCGCTTGCAAGACAGGCGCCAGAACCACTGAGCTAAATCCCCAGGCCCCAGAAAATCTTTTTATCACTTTAACTTTTACAATATATTTTTTTATCTTTATTGGTACATTAAATATACACATCATGATTGCACTCCATAATGGGGATTTGTACCAGTATAAGACACAACTTAATTCTCATTTTTGCCATAACCCTATCCACCCTACCACCCCCCCCATATACATAAAATTTGTTTCCTTACTTTTTTGTTACAATCTCAAAATTGTCTCCTTTCACCTTATTTTACATTGAGCATTTTCTATTTCACAATATATAACATACAATGCTAGGACTCATTTACATCTTCATTTTCCCATACCAGAGAAAAGATGCGATATGTAGCTATCTGTGCCCTATTTATTTCACTTATAAGGATATCCTCAAGGTATGTCCATTTAAGTAGAAATAATTCAAAGTTATCATTTTTTATGGCAGAGTAGTACTCCATTCTGTAGAAGAACCAGAGCTTTTTTTATCCAGTCTCCAGTTGATGGAAACTTGGGTTGTTTCCAAGATGGAGCAATCACAAACTGGGCTGTTATAAACATGGGTGTACATATGTCACTGTGATATGAGTCTTTTAATTCTTTTGTGTATATACCTAGCAGGGCAATGGCCGGGTCAAATGGGACCATCAATCCTAGCTTTTTGAGGATTCTCCAAACTGATCTCCACAGGGGTTGTACGAGTCTACAGTCCCACCAACAGTGGAGAAGGGTTCCTTCTTCTCCACAGCCTCGCCAACATTTGCCG